>PVIW01003455.1:74332-167295 GCA_004026585.1 Noctilio leporinus | reverse complement strand
ACTGCAGGCCTATTCCTTGTATTCATACCCTTGGTTCTGTTTTGCTTGTTGTTAGTTTTGCTCATTATTGTCCCGTAATGGGTGAGAACATATGATACCTGTCCTTCACTGACTGGCTTATTTCACTCTAGGTCCTTTTTAATTTTGGTGTAGCTCTCAGTAAATTCCTTGTAGCTTCCCTGGAGTTCTTCATAGTTCCTCTGGAGTTGTTTGTAGTTTTCTTTGAACTCGCTGAGCTCATTGAGCTTCTCTATCATCATTATTTTGAATTCCATATCTGATAGGGTGCTTGCCTCTATTTCATTTTGCACGCTTCCTGGGGATTCCTCCTTTCCATTTGCTGAGGGTTTATTTCTTTGTCTCCTCATTTTTGGTGGCTCTTATTTGTTTCTGCTTTTTGGATTGGTCTGCTTTGACTTACTGTCTTAGTGGTATCTTCTCTCTTCTTTCATAAATTTCCTTGCCTTTTCCAGAAAGAACCTTTTAAAATTTATTTTTTACTTAAATACACTTGGTATATAATCATGTATTGGTCATATTAATTTCAGGTGAACGATACAGTGATTTGATGTTTTTATATCTTACAATGTGTTCGCCCCTATTCTAGCGATCCTCTGTCACCTGTAGACTTATCACAACATTGTGGACCATATCCCACTTTACCTTTTCACTCATCCTTTCACACACATACCCCACTTTTGGTCACCGCTCCTTTGGTCTCTGTTTCTATGCGTCTATTTTTGTTTTGTTTTTATAGTACATTGATAAGAATACACTTACGGATGTTATGAATGTACAACTAGGGATAGTATGAAAGCTGTCAAGATAGTCAGGAAAGGGTTCATCACAGGTTGGTAGACAGTGAGCAAGTTTGCTTGTCAGAAAGCACACATCAGGGTGCAGCTGCAGATAAAGGCGGTGAGTTAAAGAAGGTGGCTAATTGGTGGCTGGCTTCGAAACCAATCTACAGTTTGCCTCAGATTTGGAGAGTAAATGGGAGCAAGCTTTTCAGAAATGGTACGTTAGAGTCAAAACATGAAAGGGAATAGCTATGCAGTTAGCTTGGGAGGAAAAGGGTGCTGAGGGCCATTGTTCCTTTACTCCTGGCGGCACTTGAAGTTTCCCTCGTTTTTTTTTTTTTTTTAAGGGAGGCTCCCCTTCACTCTGTTCATTTATCAGGGGCAGACAGGCAGGGTGTGGCTTGTTGGTGTATTGGGACAGTTAGAAGGGAGTCTGTGGGACAGACAGAGGGAGCCCCTGGCTGAGGGCTGCAGGTATTAGCATAAATGATGACCTTTTCAACAATTCACCTCCAGAGCCCTTCCTGATCCTTCTGCCTAATGCCTGATCTCCCTGAATGGACGCAGTGGGTATCCGAAGCTTGGAGACTCCGGTTCTGATGAACAAAGAACCCCTGATTCTTAAGGTGATGAGTCCCCCTTCCTCTCTCCTCTTTCCACTCTTTTTAGAACTTTAACTTTCTCAGGGTGCTCAGGCTCATTGGCTAAACTACTTCCTTTCTTCTTACTCACCTGAACATTTTAAAAGACAAAATGAGGCAATAGGAAATGAGCACAAAATGGACAAGACACAAGAGAGCTGGGTGGGTTTTGTCTAAAGGCTCATTTCAGCAGTATTGTCATCATTAATTATTACAGCTATCATTTATTTAGCCCTTACTATTATCCAGGTCCTGTGCTTTGTGCTTTCAGACTGATTATTTGTAGATTTGCAGAGTTTTCTTAAGTTGCTTGCAGTTACTGAATGAACTTTTGCTGCAATGTTTTTTCCCACTCCTAGAAGTAACCACTGTTTAAGATCTACATTCCTACCTTTTTTCTAAACATCTTCCCCCTAAATTGTATCACACTACCCATGGCTTTTTTAAGTTATTGTTTGAGCCCTGGTTGGTGGCACAGTGGATAAGGCGCTGGCCTGAGAACCCAAAAGTCACTGGTTCAATTCCCAGCAAGGATACATAATCAGGTTGCAAGCCAATTCTCCAGCCAGGTCCATAGCTGGAGGCAGGTAAAAGGCAACCATTAATGTCTCTCTCCCTTCCCCTCTCGCTCTCAAAATAAAATCTTTTTAAAAATAAATAAATAAATAAACAAATAAAGTTATTGTTTGGATCACAGTGAAAATTTCCCAATGCTTGTAGATTGTTCTAGCATGTGAGTAGGAAATGCCACCTAGTATTTCATAGGTTGTTTTCAATTTTCCCTTTTCATAAATAACTTTGTGATGAACATCCTCATCATCAAGTCCTTGTGTGCATCCTTATTTATTTCCATAAGATTCTTCAGTAAAATTACTGAATTAAAAGTTATGCATATTTGTAAAATGTTTGGTACTTACTGCTAACTTATCCTTGTGAAAGTTGTTTAGCAATGGGCAAGAGTCATTCTGCCCACATGTATAATACCTCTGGATGTTACTCTTTTCTAATATTTAACCATTTGCAGGAAGACAAAATCTTATCTAACTGTGGTCTTTTTTTTTGTTTTTGTTTTCATTATTTCTAGAAAGAGGGGAAGGGAGAGAGGCAGAGAGGGAGAGAGACATCAGTGTATGGTTGCGTTTCACATGCCTCTACCCACAGACCTGACTGGAGACCTGGTTTGCAACCTGGTTATGTGCCCTGGCCTGGGAATGGAACCTGCGACCTTTGACCTTTGGGTTTGTGGCCGGCGCCTGAACCACTGTGCTACCAGCCAGGGCTAACTGTGGTCTTAATTTGCATTTCTCTGATGGCTACTGAGTAAAAGCCCTATTTCTGGTGTCATCCTCCCCTGGGTTAGTTTGCCCCTCTCGCTGCTTTGCATTAATCAGTAACCTGATCACATGCGTCAGGGAGACTCCTTTGCTAAAGCCACCACAATTGCCCTTGTGACACAGACAATCTGATGGAAGGACTTCATTTACTTTTTTATTCTTTGAATCTGGCACAAATCGTTTCACACGTATTTTCTATGAATCCTTACTGTAGCCCTATCTACAAAGAAAGTACTATTAACTAACTATTTCATGTTTGCATGGGAGAAGGCTTGAAGGAGTAAACTTGATGGTCCGAGGTCAGACAGTTAGGTAATTAATGGCAGAGCCAGGGCTTGGTCCCAGGCTGACTCTAGAGCCCATTCTCTTAGTCCTTTAATAAACAAGTTGAATTTAGGAAGGCGGGGCCATGCTCTGGGGAGGGCCCTTCTTTTTTGATTTCAGGCAGCCCTGGTTCAGTTTGGAGCTCTGTGCCATTCTGGCCATGTCTACGCAGGGCATGTTTCAAAAGCATTTTTTAATTGAGTTTTGGAGGACTGAGGTAACTGCCCACTTCCACCTTCAATGAAATGAGAGCTTTTCTCATTTACCTCATTTTTCCCCATCAGTTTCTGAGTAGCTGCTAACCTGTAGAAAAATGGGATGGGGTTGAGGATATACATATATTTATATATACTAACTGTAATCCTGATCTCACTGTGTCTTAGTGTTATGTTGCCCTTTGCAACATTGGGGGATTAGAGGAGTGTAGCATGTGCATCATGATTAAAAACAACCCTAGAGCCCTGGCTGGTGGCTCAGTGGATTGGCAGCTGGCCTGCGAACCCAAAGGTGACTGGTTCGATTCCCCAACCAGGGCACATAACCAGGTTGCAAGCCAGGTCTCCAGCCAGGTCCATAGCTGGAGGCAGGTGAAAGGCAACCATACAGGGATGTTTCCCTCCCTTTCTTCCTTCCTCCCTGCCTTCTCTCTGAATATAAGGAATAAAATCTTAATAAATAAGTAAATAAAATAAAACCAATCCTAAACCACTGTGCTGTTGGCCACAAGAAAAACTGAACTGGAAATAGTGTGTTTAAAGCTTAAGTTCACCTTCAGTTTTCCAGCCTCTCTGACTGGAAGCCCCACTTCCTCCAAGTCCCATCTTTGCCCTATTCTAAGACCTTTAGGGACCCAGGCCTGGTAACTTTTACAAAGACCCCCTTCTTTGGAAAAGATTTGCAGTCTTGGAGAGAATTTAGGAGATGATCTGTCCCTTGACTGTTTTTACGTTTAAACTATCTTCCCAATGGTGGTCAGGCAGTCAGGTAGGTGGAGAGCCCTTTAGGGTCTCTCTGTATTGAATGCATTCAGTGTGCCACAACTCTCAGGGATAACAGCTCATTTATTGGCACTTGTTCTGCCAGGCATTTGAGGCAGGTGCTTTACATGTCTTTGAGCCCTTGCAGAGATGCTTCCCCCTTTATAGATTAAGACCTGGAGGCTCACAGATTTATACAACTTCCCAGGGACACAGAGCTATTTCAGTACCTGAGTGAGCAGAGACTTGAACCCAAGTCTTTCTAAGTCCATATTCTGAGTTTGTAGGATCAGTGCCTTCATGATGAAATGGAGGCGCCTCACTGCCGTGGTTTGTTGTTTCTTGAGTGTCAAACTGAAAAGGCACTCAGGGAAGAGCTCCAGGCTCTGTTTTTGGTGGAAGATTGGCCCGTAGCATTTCCCAAGCATGGCCTGGGACATTGAATGCAAAAAGAGGCCACTACTCTGGTGTTTACCAGGTTAGTTCTGGGTATAAGTTCTCAACCTTTCAGACTCTTCCCTGTGCCTCCTGGGTCCACACTCAGGATTTCACCCTCGGTCCTCACCCATCTCATTGACACCGTATCCCCACTCAGAGAATTATTGGCTCAACCATGATGCCAGCCTCTGTGTTCAGCATTTTCCTCCTTCAATGCTCACAACAATCCTGTAAGGAGGCACATTGATAACCATTTTAAAGATGGAGAAACAGAGTCTCAGGGAAGTTAAGTCACAATGTTAAGTGGAGCTAAGTAGCAGAGCTGGGATTTGAACCCTGATCTATAGGATTCCAGAGCGCCCGCTTCTCAGCCTCCACCTCTGCCCCACCTACTAGATTGTTCACTTTCTCACATCAAGCTCATCCAGCTCACCAACCCTCTCTGGTGTCCCACTGTCTCCTAGTTGGAATGCAAATGGCAAGTTCCTCTGGCTCCTGGCTCCCCAGCCGCCTCATCGCACTCGTCTTCCTCCAGCTGCCCATACACCTGTCAGGTAAGGAGTTCTTGAACCTCTTCCCCTGCCTGGGACATCTGACCAAGGAGTCCCAAGAATAAGGAGGCCCTGCGACAGGCTTTCTTTCTCTTGGGATTCTGTTTTCACCCAATGCTTTCCGATGACCTTCTCAGGCTCTCTCCTTCCCCAGACTCCTCCTTCATTCCCTGCCAAGCCCTCGCTCTATCCCTCCCAGACCACGTTGTCCCTTTTGTGTCTTCAACGCACAGGGGACTCCGACAAGTTCCACCTGGCCCCGCTAGGGGGCACGGCCGAGCTGCTCTGCCCTCTCACCCTCTGGCGGGTCTCGGAGGTCACCGAGGTGCGCTGGCTGCGGCCCGCGACTCCCGGCCACCCCCAGGTTGTGCACGTGTTCCGCGATGGGAAGGACCACGAGGAGGACGTGGTGCCCGAATATAAGGGGAGGACGGCGCTGGTGAGAGACATCCAACAGGGAAGTGTGGCCCTGAAGATCCGCGACGTCAGGCTGGAGGACCGAGGGCCATACCGCTGCCAAGTTCAGATTGGAAACATAAGCCGAGAGGGCCTCGCGACGCTGCAGGTGGCAGGTTAGCCATTTTTCAAAGGGGAGTGGGTCGCGGGAAGCCGTTCCTAGAAGGGGTGGATTTGGAAAGGTACTAGGTGGCAGGCAGAAACTGCCTGGTCCCTTTGGGAGGCGCGGGGCAAGGTGGGGAGAGGGCGCTTGACTGCCAGGAATAGCCGCGCCCCTGCCCCCTCCGGGGCGGAGCCAGCGGGGAGAGGCTCCCGCGGGGCCAGGTTCTTGCCGACCCCCTGCCAGGCAGCTTTCCCTTCCAGTTCTCGGCTCCGACCCTTACATCCATGTGAAGGGCTACGACGCTGGATGGATCCAGCTGGTGTGCAGGTCGGTGGGATGGTTCCCAAAGCCGTGGGCCGAGTGGAGAGACCCTCAAGGCAAGATGCTGCCATCTGAGGCCGAGGCTCCTTCCCTGGACAAAGCTGGGCTCTTCGAAACAGCGATCTCCAGCAAAGTCAGGGACAGCACCGTGGGCAGCGTGTCCTGCACCATCCGCAACCTGGTGCTTGGGCAAGAGAAGACCGCAGCCATGGTCATAGCAGGTAAAAGCTGGGGCAGAAAGCACGTTCAAAGGCCCTGGAGGTGCCCGAGAAAACTCTTACCATCACGGAAACTTTATAAAGAACTTTTGAATGTTTTAAATACCAAGAATAACATGTCACTGTAGGAAACTTTAAAAATACAGATTATTTTAAAGAAACAACAACAACAAAGGCCTCATAAATTAGAGAGACCTGCTACCAGCATTTGGGGTGTCTCTTTTAAGAATGTCTTTCATGCATGTATCTCTGAGCGTGCATTGTTAGGTTTAGGCAACACCTCTTCTGCTCAGGGTGATGTTCCCCCTCCACTTACAAGGCCCTGAACATTTTTTGCCCACGCCCTTAAGTAGTTCTCTGCAACATGAGTTTTAAGGGCTGCATAGTATTTCATAGCATAATAAAATTAGTCAAAGCCCTATTTCTTTTCTTTTCTTTTCTTTTAAGGATTTTATTTGTTTTTAGAGAGGGAGAAAGGAGGGACAAAGAGAGGGAGAGAAACATTGATGTGAGAGAGGAGTGTCAATCGGTTGCCTCTCCTACATGTTCAGATGGGCTCATACACATCCGGGCCGGGATGGAACCCACAAACCAGGCACCAAACAACAACCTTTCTCTTCGCCGATGATGCCCAACCAAGTCCCACCAGCCAGTGCTAAAAGCCCTATTTCTTGACACCTGGATAGCTTCCACTTTTCCTCTAACAGTGCAGTGAACATTGTTGCTCATAATTTGGGAAATGATTTGGATTATTTTCTTAGAATGGGTTTCCAGAAGTAGAATTAATGGGCCAAAGGGTTATAAACTTTATAAAGACCCTTGAAATTGAGTCATGTGGCAGACAAGGGTGCTTTTAAAGCCAAAAAGATATTGTGGCCTTAGGTCCCAGCTGAGGAGTGATCATGGATCTCTGCTGATCCCTTTCTTCTTTTCTGTCATTGTCCCCTCCTTTCTCTTCCCATTGCCACTGCTTTCACTAGTGCTAAGCACTTTATGTCCTCCTCTCTTTAAATCTTCCAATAACCCAGTGGGACTGGGATCATTATCATACCTATTTTACAGATGACAAGTCAGGCTGGGAGAGGCTTGACCTCCTGCCTAGGGTCCCATGGTGGATGAGCCAGAACTCACATCTAGCTTGGGCTCTTCATCGAGCCTCCTCTGCTCTTGTTTTCTTCTATATTTCTTCTTTCCTTCCTTAGGCCTGTGGCTATAGCCCCACAGAAGTAGTTTTGCTCCTGCTGATACGGCTCAGGGCAAAGGGGTTGCCGATTGCATTTGCAGGGCAGAGTGAGGATTTGAAGCAGGAGGCAGGTGGCACTCATGAGAAGGCTACAGGTGATTACTGAGGAAGCGCCTTCATTTCTTCAAAGAACCTGGATACTTTTTCCATTGAATTACTGGGCAGGATGAGGTTGTGATTGGGAAGCTGAGTTTAGCATACTGTCTTCAGGCAGGACTCTCAAAACCACTCCTGAGAGATGAACATCTCACTTTAAAGTCACCCCTGAGCCCTGGCTGGTGTGGCTCAGGGGACTGAGGGCCAGCCTGTGAACCAAAAACTCACTGGTTCGATTCCCAGTCAGGCACATGTCCGGGGTTGCGGTCCGGGCCCCTGGCTGAGGACATGCAAGAGGTGACCTCACACTGATGTTTCTCTCTCTCCCTTCCCTTTTCTCTAAAGATAAATAAATAAAATCTTAAAAAAAAAAAAAAAAGTCATCCCTGAGTTATTATCCAGGGTTTGAGTTACTGAGAGAAGCAAACAGCCTCACCAGTCTTGACTAGAGGTCTCTTCCTAGAGGTGACAGAAACAGTTGGGATGTGTCTGAGCCATCTTCCATCTGAGGTGGGGTCCTGGGCCTGGGAGATCTGGTGAGGGTTGGTATTGGTGGTTCTGTTTCAGCCCCATCTCCAGGGAGGATCTCCTCCTCAGAAGTGGCTCTGGCTGTGATCCTGCCTGTCATGGGGCTTCTCATAGTGGTGGGCATTTGCCTCAGCTGGAAGCAAAGAAGATCAAAAGGTAACTAAGCGGTAATGGAGCCCAAGATGGCTGGAAGTGGGACTGTGGCTTCTCTAGGAAAAGGCTAGCAGGAAGGAGACATAGACAGCTGGTTATCCATAGGTTGGAGACCTTGACAATTGACTGGTAGAAAACTGGTAGAACAATGCTCTGGAGCTCATATTGCAGAGGAGATTGAAGATATTGCAGAAAGCTCCAGGGAAGAGTTGTAAATTCTCACCTTTTGGGAAATTAAAAATAATTGATTATGCCAGTCTTCTACTTCACTGAAAAAATCCAATTCTTACAAGAATAAATCAATAAAAAAACAAATTAAAAAAAAAATCCAGTTCTACCCATTGGATAAAATTGTCATAAATATGATTGCATTGCATTTCACAAGATCTCAGGGTTGTATGGTACCTCGAAAGACACCTAATCCAACACCCCTTTCCCTATCTAAAGATCCTCCAATTCTTTCAAATGGTCACACACCAACAGTGACAAAGAGAAAAGTCCTACTCAGGCAGTTTGTTGTCCCTGACAACTCTGCCTGTTAGAAAAAGCCCTTTGTCAAGCTGAGCTGACAAACCTCTCTCTCCCCCTTCCAGAGAAGCTCCTCTATGAACAGGTGATGGAGGTAGGTAAGTGTCCTGGAATAGGTGGGGATGTTTCTGTGTTTAACTCATTTTTGTGTCCCTAGTGTTCACTAATCTAAATTCTGTACCTGAAAATCCCAGCATCTGCTGTTCTTGGTGGTAGCAGTGATGTGGGGTCTCTACCTATTGTTTGCACTCTTTGCTAACTCTGACTTGTAATAGCTTGCCTTTCAGTGTGTTTGATGATTTTTGCCTGTGGACTCATTGCTTGATCTTATTCTGTAGGAGTCATTTAGTTTAACACGGGGGAAGCTTTTATTCATTCAACAAATAATTGATAATTGTTTACTAAAGTGCCCTGGACTGTACTAAATGCTGGGGATACAATGGTGAGTAAAAGCAGACAGTCTTTACCCTGCTGGGGCATTCAGTCCAGCCAGGGAGGTATACATGAATTAAGTACTTGCACAAATAAATGTAAATGTACAACTGTCAGCAATGGAAGTTCTGGGAGCTGTGAAGATTATTGCCAGGAGAAACCAACCAAAGTTCAGGGACAGAAGAAAAGATCCCAGAGAAAGAGATGTTTGATCTGGATGGTGGACAGGCATGGGGGAACAGGGAACAGAAAACTATCCATGGCAGAAAGAACAGCTTGAGAAAGAAACAGTGCAGAAGTGAGGGAAGGTGACAGGGACAAGGCTGTGGAGATAGGCAGGGGCCAAGCTGTGTGAGGCCTTGTAGATCATGACTTTAGCCTTTCTCCTTGGGAAGTGAGTGGGATATCTCAATTGGAATTGTGCTTCAAGAAGCTCTCTCTGCCTGACTGGTGGCGTAGTGGATAAGGCCCTGACCTGCGAACCCAAAGGTCAGTGGTTTGATTCCCCAGCCAGGGCACATAACCAGGTTGCAAGCCAGGTCTCCAACCAGGTCCGTAGCTGGAGGCAGGTGAAAGGCAACCATACATTGATGTCTCTCTCCCTCTCTGCCTCTCTCCCTTCCCCTCTCTAAAAGTAATAAATAAAATCTTAAAAAAAAAAAAGAATCTCTCTGGCAGCAAAAGAGACCAGAAGTAACAAAACAGGACTGGGAGCAATTCTAGCTACTAGTTCTGTCATTCAGACATGAGATGCTAAGGGCCTGGATCAGGGAGGTGGAGGTGATGGTAGAGGCAGACAGGTTCAAGAGCAGATAAAATCAGGAGGAATCAGGGACCTTCAAGGTAATGACACAGGATCACTTTTTTTTTTTTTTTTTTAAACTTTTCTCCTTCTAGAAAATCTTCTTGAAGACCATGCAAAGGAAAAAGGTAATTATATGCATAGACTATAAAGGGTAGGGAACAAATAACATATTCATTCTACTTTTATGTAAGTGCTGAGACTATTATTATACATACATTATACAGGTATATACATGTACGAATCTTCCATTAATATTATTGGAATTTACCTTCCAATCTGAAGAGGTTATGGGATCGGTGGCAGTGGATGAGGGGAGGCTCATGGTAAAAATTCAGACCTATGGGTCTGAATTATCAAGTGCTCCCTTTATCAGCTTTTCCACCAATCATCTAAAAAGAAGGTCTATATTCTATTTTAAAATATATGAATATACTCATCTGGGGTGTGTGAGAATCTCAAGAACCTGGACAACCTTTGCATTCAGAAAGGCAGTGTGATGCAGTGGGAATGTCATGGGCTCTGGGGTCAGTGACACCTGGTCAGATCACCGGTCTGCTTTGGATGTGCCCCTTCACTCCTGTGAGCTTTGGCTTCCTCATCTATAAAATGGGGATAATAAAGCCCCTCACCTGATTGTTTTCAGGATTAAGAGAGACAATGTAAAACAAACAAACAAACAAACAAACTCTATTACAGTGCCTGGAACTCCTTTCCCTTATTGCCATTTCATTGTCATTAGTTGAGCATTTGCTCTGGGCCACTGAGGGTAGAAATCAGACACCTAGAGTACAAAAAATAGGCAGGGTCCCTGCCCTTTGAAAATCTAGCTGAGAAGAAGACCATTGGCTCAGGAATGGTTCCACAGGCAACCATTTCCTCTCCTCATCCCTTACATCTCCGAGTGGGTGAACGTGGGCAGGCACACTGCGGACACTGTGGCTGTTCTGTCTGAGAGCAGAGGCTCAGTGTGCCTGGTGCAGCGGCGAAGGCCTCTGGCTGGGAGTCAGATACACTTGGGCCTGAATCCTGCCTTCTTGGTCACTTACTAACTGATGGCCTGGGCAAATTTCCATGTCCCTCTGAGCTTCAGACCACCACTCTGAAGAATGGGAATTAAGAATTATATGCAAGGCCCTGGCTGGTGGCACAGTGGATAAGGTGCAGGCCTGCAAACCCAAGTGTTGCTGGTTTGATTCCCCAGCCAGGGCACATAACCAGGTTGCAAGCCAGGTCTCCAGCCAGGTCTGTAGCTGGAGGCAGGTGAAAGGCAACCATACATTGATGTCTCTCTCTCTCTGCCTCTCTCCCCCTCTCTCTCAAAAATATAAATAAAATCTATAAAAAAATAAAGAATTATATGCACTTCAAATTGATGAGAGGATTCAGTGCCTACCTTATGGTGAGGACAGGACACAATAAATGGAGGCTATTAGTAGAGGAATATATCAATATTATCTGTAAATAATACATTCAATATTATTATATATAATTATAATATTGGTGATATTAATAACATTCATATAAACATAAACCACAAGCTCCTTAGGGACCATGTCATATTTAGCTTCATTACCCTAATGCCTAACACATGCTCAGCTCTTAGCACAGTCTGACAGTGGACTCAAATGCGTAACTTCAGTTCTCTGGCAGGGTCAATGCTAGGGAAAATGAGGACCAGATGATCACTCTGGAGAAGCCCCAGGTATTTCCTTGAAGTATGTGAAGCATACGCACATGTGCCCAAGCCATCTGGAATCTCCAAATCTGTGAATCTTTCCACAGGACTTCAGTGGAGTTACTGTAGAGAATAATAAAGCTGTCCCCACAAATCAACGTGAGGCCTTGACTGTAGATATTGTAAACAGTCGGTTATAAAAGAGCAGTAAGGCACATACTGTGTACACATGGTTACAAACATATAGGAACACTCATGTAGACGGTGAAAGTGAAACCAGACAAAAAGGAAGGGCTTCCCCAGTCTGACCTTCGGGAGATGTGACTACACTAGCCACTGATAGGAACATCACCTTTTCCACTGTGGGTGATGAAGGGATGAGCCTTCCTGGGCTCAGGGGTAAAGCAGAGCATCTGCTCACTTATGCCTTTTTCTCTGTTTTTCAGGAAGGCTCCATAAAGCCCTCAGTAAGTTCTCATCCGCAGCACGGACCTCCCACTGCTGACCTCTCTGCTTTAGGATGGGTGTCTCGGTCCCACTTCCTGGGGCAGAAGAGTGGGGGTTGGGGGCAGGCTACTTCGGGTCCTATGGTTGAAGATTTCTTGCCTCTCAATGGCCTCTTTTCTCAAAGACTTCCTGCTCCCCTTTCTGCACAAAAGTTACCTAGTCTCTAAATGAGAAACATTTAACCAAGAAGAGATGTAGCTCCTGTAGGTGAAGCCACCTGCAAGACCCTTTAATCACCAGGCATGACATTCTTTAGGTGGGATCCAAGGTAGACGGATCCTCATTAAATCGAATATGTGGAGCAATGTTTCTCCAACATCTAACGTAAGAGAACTTTTTTTAAAATTTAATTTTATTGTTGCTGTATTACATTCATCCCCCGCCCCCGACCCCCACTCTCTCCTTCCTCACCCTCCCATCCCCCCTGAGAACTTCTTTATTGCAAGAAAAAAAATCTTCAGACATGGCATGTCTATTTTATTTTACCTTGATAAAATATACAGAAGAAAATCTAATAGAAACTGAGCTATAGTTTAACATGAACTTATATTTTATTTTTCTTTCGTGACATCTACATTTGTTTTGCCATTACCTTGAGGCATGAGATGTACTATTTAATGAGTCATAGTCAGGTTTGTCTCCTTAATAATTTGCTGACCTTGCGCAGTATCTCTGGGGACTCTTGGTGCCTGGCTGGGAGCCAGTGCTGTTGCAAATGCTGTCACAGGCACAGACATTCAGAGCATGGCTACTGAGGATCTGGTGTGGGAACGTGGTTGGGATGGGACTGCAGCATTGTGGACATATGGAAGCCCTCGTTCTGATCTGTCAAACTGTTTTTGTTCTTTAGAGAAACTCCGGCATGAACTGAGTAAGTTTCCCACATTCTTATAACTTCCATACCAACTTCTCTGCTCCTGTTGATTCTGTATTTCAGTGATAGCTAACCCCTCTTGTTTCTTTTTTCACAGAGTTGAAAAGAGCTGCAGCCAACTCAGGTGAGATGGGCTGTGTCTGTACTTGACTCCCGCCCTCTGAGGTTCTCCGAGTCTCCATCGCTTTTACAATCCCTTTTATGTCTTTCAGGCTGGAGAAGGGCCCGGCTGCACTTTGGTAAGTTCAACGAGTGAAATCCATCCACATTTCAGAGCCCAGTGTTCTGTTCCTTTGGAATGCAGACTGCCTTTTTCAAAAATCAAACCTGTTTATCTACTTACCAAAATGCAAAAAGTCTTTGTGACTTTTGGGCAGGATCACAGTTAGATTTAGAAAATGTATTGGTAATTCATGTCTTTTTGGTGACTTGTCTGTTCTAATCTATTCTGGCTGCCTTTTGGTCTGTGAGGATTGTTTTTATATAAAGTATAGAAACTCTATCCTATTTGTCACAAATTATTTTTCTGAGTTTTTATTTGCATTTTAATTTCCTTACATTACTTTTCTGATGCACAAGTGTCTCATTTTTATGTAGTCGAAATTTTCAATTTTTGTGTGTGTAGTTACTTCTGTGCTTTCAAGTTTTGGAAGCACAAAACTTGTGCTTCCATATGTAGATATGTGGATATCTACATATCTGCCACATTCTTCTTGCTCTGCAGATCAGTTTTCTTGGGGGTTGTTGACTGAGATTCTCAGAAGAAGAGAATGGCTTGGGCAGATGCCCCAGCAATGTAGACTACAAAAGGTTTTGTAGTTTCATTCTAAAAGATTCGCACATCTCTCTTTTAACTTATTCCTAAATCTTTTCTTTTCTTTTCTTTTTTCTTTTTTTTTTTTTTTTTTTTTTTGCTGTTTCAATGAGATGTTAATTTCACTACTTGGGTCCTTATCAGTTTTCCATGCTCTTCATCTCCCCTTTTTAGCACCGTTTTCCTCCAGGCAGGTGCAGTAGATGAGTGGGCCACTTGAGAGCACACCAGGTCGCCTTGGTTGGCATTCTGGGAGCTCATAAGCCCTTCTCACATGCAGTCTGGCTTACTCCCACCACTTTGACAGAGTATACACCTGACAGATTTAAGTCTCCAAGAAAAGCCTGTTTTCTGTACGGGGGGTAGGAGGGAGACTCACCATGACCTTCCAACATTTTAAGGAAGAATCCTTCTTTCTGCATTAACATTTAAAAGTAATTATAAGCAATAATTGTAGCTAACATAGCGAGCATCACACACTCACTGTGTGAAGGAGGCTCTATCTTACGCATTAGCTCATCAGAAGTTCAGAGCAGCTCTACAGTGTAGGTGCTGCCAGTTCCCCTATTTTATAGGTGAAGAAACTACGGTTTGGAGATGATTAACATGTCCAAGGTCACATAGCTAGCATGTGGCACAGCTGGGGCTCAAACTACCAGTGTGACTTTTGGGTCTCACATCAGAGCCAATGTTTATTATCCTACATTAGGTTCCTTTAGACCATCAAAGACAAAGGCAGTATTTCCTGAGGATTAAGGCAGCTTCACAGACAGAGGAAAAACTTCCTCTTCTTTTACATGGCCAGGAGGTCTAGGAGACTGGACGACTCTTTGGTTTCAGGACATACGGGGTAGGGGGAATCATGAACTAAAATGGGTGAATGACAGGGGTGCAGATCTAGAGATTATGCTCCCCTCCAAAACTACCCAAAGGTCCCACAGAACCTAGCCTTCCTAAATCTCGTCTCTGTGCCCCTCTGCAGTGGCGGTGACCCTGGACCCCGACACAGCGCATCCCAAGCTCATCCTGTCTAAGGACCGCAGGTGTGTGAAGCTTGGGGACAGAAGGCTGCCTGTGTTGGACAACCCCCAGAGGTTTGACTTTGTCGTCAGTGTTCTGGGCTCTGAGTACTTCACAGCTGGTTGTCACTACTGGGAAGTGTATGTGGGAGACAAGACCAAGTGGATCCTGGGGGTGTGCAGTGAGTCGGTGAGCAGGAAGGGGAAAGTCACAGCCTCACCCGCCAACGGACACTGGCTTGTGCGACAGAGTCGTGGGAACGAGTACGAAGCCCTCACGTCCCCGCAGACCTCCTTCCGCCTGAAAGAGTCCCCGCGCTGCGTGGGGGTTTTCTTGGACTATGAAGCGGGAATCATCTCCTTCTACAATGTGACCGACAGATCCCACATTTTTACTTTCACCCATACTTTCTCTGGTCCCCTTCGCCCTTTCTTTGAACCTTGCCTTCACGATGAAGGGAAAAACATTGCACCTCTAATCATCTGTTCAGAACTCCAGAAGTCAGAGAAACCAGCTGCCCCCAAGCCAGATGAAAAGGGCCATGCTAATGGAGATGTGGCCCTGAAGGTGAACTCTTCCTTACTGCCCCCTCAGGCACCAGAGCTTTCCCCACTCAGGGACACGGCCCTGCCCCAGCCCCCCGACCTTGGCCCTGCCCTACAGGGGCTCAAGGTTCCTTTTTTTTAGGGAGATGCCTCATTACCTGCTCCCCTGACCATCACTCAGTGCTCTGGCCCAACATTGGATTCTGAAATAGCTCATCTCCTTTCCCTGAATTCAGACCCTTTTGTGGTTTCTGTTCATGCCACCTACCTCCCAGTTCTAAGCCCTGTCTCCTTCTGCAGACCCGAAGTTCCCATTGCCCTGGAAGAAACCTTAAAAACCTAACGGGATTTGAACCAGTGATCTTTCAGTTTGCAGACCAGTGCTCAATCCACTGAGCCACACCTCCCAGGGCTAAAGTATATTTTATTTTTGCTGTTTCAATGAGATGTTAATTTCACTACTTGGATCCTTATCAGTTTTCCAGGCTCTTCATCCCCCCTTTTTAGTACCGTTTTCCTCCAGGCAGGTGCAGTAGATGAGTGGGCCACTTGAGAGCACACCAGGCCGCCTTGGTTGGCATTCTGGGAGCTCATAAGCCCTTCTCACATGCAGTCTGGCTTACTCCCACCACTCTGACAGAGTATACACCTGACAGATTTAAGTCTCCAAGAAAAACCCAACTTTTTCCCCTTTGCCCTCCTCTGCCTGGTACCTCCCTTCCCTCCAGCAATCCCTCTCCACCTTAGTTCATGTCCATGGGTCATGCATATAAGTTCTTTGGCTACTCCATTTACCTTACTATTCTTAACATCCCTCCTGTCTATTTTGTACCTACCAATTACGCTTCCTGATCTCTGCACCTTTTCCCCCATTCTCCTCCTTCTCCCTCCCCACTGATAACTTTCCATGTGATCCCTATATCTGTGGTTCCATTCCTAGTCTAGTGGTTTGCTTAGTTTGTTTTGTTTTTTTGGGTTCATTTGTTGACTGTTGTGAGTTTGTTGTCATTTTATTGGTCATAGTTTTGATTTTCTTCCTTTTATTAAATATATCCCTTTAACATTTCATATAATAAAGACTTGGTGATGATGAACTCCTTTAGCTTTACCTTGTCTGGGAAGCACTTTATCTGCCCCTCCATTCTAAATGATAGCTTTGCTGAATCGGGTAATCTTGGTTGTAGGTCCTTGTTTTTTACCACTTTGAAAACCTCTTGCCAGGCCCTTCTTGCCTGCAAAGTTTCTTTGGACAAATCCGCTAACAGTCTTATAGGAACCCCTTTGTAGGTAACCCTTTTCTTTTCTCTTGCTGCTTTTTTTTTTTTTTTTTAAAGATTTTATTATTTTTAGAGAGAAGGGAAGGGAGAGAAGAGAGGGAGAGAGACATCAATGCGTGGTTGCCTTTCACCCGCCTCCAGCCACAGACCTGGCTGGAGGCCTGGCTTGCAACCTGGTTATGTGCCCTGGTTGGGAATTGAACCAGCGACCTTTGGGTTCACAGGCCAGCGCCTTATCCACTGAGCCACCAGCCAGGGCTCTCTTGCTGCTTTTAAGATTTTCTCTTTCTCTTTAATCTTTAGTATTTTAATTAAAATGTGTCTTGGTGTGGTCCTCTTTGGGACTAGCTTGTTTTGGACTTTGTGCTTCATGGACTTCTATGTCTATTTCCTTTGCCAAATTAGGGAAGTTTTCCTTCATTATTGTTACAAATAAGTTGTCAATTTCTTGCTCTTCTTCTTCTGCAATCCCTATGATTCAGATGTTGGTACATTTAAAGTTGTCCCAGAGGTTTCTAAGCCTCTCTCCACTTTTTCCAATTCTTGTTTCTTCATTCTGTACTAGTTGACTGTTTATTTCTTCCTTACGTTCCAAATCACTGTTTTGAACCAGCTTCCTTCCCTTCACCATTGGGTTTGTGTAGATTTTTCTTCATTTCACTTAAGTATAGTCTTCATTTCTTTTCTTTAATGTTTGTTGTACTCAATCATTTCTGTGAGTATCATTATCATCAGTGTTTTGAACTCTACATCTGTTAGGCCGGCTATCTCCTTCTTGCTTAGGTCTCCCTTTGGAGCCTTGATCTGCTTCCTCTTTTGGGCCATTCTTCTCTGTATCCTCAATTTGACAGTCACCTGTGTTTGCCTCTGTGTATTAGGTAGAGCTGCCACACCTGTTACATTATAAGGGGGGGAGCCTTAGGTGTTCATTAGTGCTGGATCTCTGTTTTCACAGCCGTGAGGTGCTGTCTGGATGAGTGTTTCTTTATATCTTTGATAGACTTCTATGCAGTTTAATTTTCTGGTAGTTCTGGTTGTTTTTTATTTTGAGGTAAATGTAATCCTGCTTGTGATTGTGGAAGGAGGTGAAGCGTGTCTACTGACACCTCCATCTTGGCTGGATGTCCCTGAATCAGCAGCCTTTTAGTGTACAGAATGACACACCAACCAACTGAGCCACCTGGCCAGAGAAGGTACAGGGACTTTAAACATGGTATCTGGAATCCTGAAAGGACTCAAGAGCACAATCAGGAAACTGGGAAGCACAACTTCAAACAGTAGGCCAGCTGTGTATGGCTTTGAAAAGATAACTAGGGATGAGTCAGTCTATTGTACTGTCCCTTTTGAATACCTTCCTGAGATTTAGAGAGGCCCAGCTAGAAAGTGACAGTTTTAACTACCAATGTAGTCACTTTATTCAAGGATAAGACACTATACTGAAAGACTTGACTATTTGTGTAGCAGACTCTTATTTTAGGTTAGAAAATATTGATTTCAAGTAGGAAATTGATAGCCCAGGTGTGAGGATAAAACAATGAATCTGATTTTTTGGTGTGGATTACAGAAAGAAGCCTAGTTTCTTTCAAGTCATACCACATATATGGTCTGGCATTTTTTGGAGAGATTGCCTATCAGTTTGCAGATGGGTACTAGGTTCTACCCAACAAAAATTGGATAGTTCTGTCAGAAGTTCTCTCTGTTACTGTTAGTGTTTATCCTGGTCAGTGAAACAGTATGAGAGAGAGGTATTGTAATAAATTGGCTCCCGTGATAATGGAGGCTGGCATGTCCCAAGATCTGCAGGGTTGGTCAGCAAGTTGGAGAGATTCAGAAGAACCAATAGTTTAATTCCTGTCCAAGTCTGACAGGCTATTGGTATAATTTGAGTTTGAAGGCTGACAGATTTGCAACCCAGGGAGAACTAATATTTCAGTTTGAGTCTGAAGGCAAAAAAAAAAAAAAAAAAAAGTGGATGCCCCAGTCTGAAGACTGTTAGGCAGGAAGAATTTCACTAGGGGAAGAGTCAGCTTTTTGGTTCTAGTCAGGTGTTTACTGATTGGATAAGAACCACCCATGTTAGGGAAGGCAATCTCTTTTATTCAAGCTAATGATATAAATGTTAATCTCATCCAAAAATACCTTTACAGAAACATCTATATATTTGACAAAATATCTGGGCACCCTGTGACCTAGTCAGGTTGACACATAAAATTAACCACCAGAGTTCTTGAGTAGAGTTTTTCATTTAATTTTGTACAGTTCTTAAATAAAAGTTTGGTGTTCGTTATTGTTTTTTCATCATTAATGAGAAGGTGTAGGAAAAGGATTTGGGCTGATAAGAGAAAAACGTATTGTGGTATTGGTTTCCAAACAGCCTTGAATCTACCCAAGCAAGTTTCGACCACAATAAAAATAAAGCCACAGTTTTATTTCTGAGTCTGCCTTCTTAGCATTTTATTTACCCCAGTTTATAAACTAATAGTGTATGTGGGGTACTTACATTTCACTTATTCATATTCAATTTCAAACCTACTTTCCTGAATATCCCAACCTTAAAACTACGTGGCTCACACTGGGCGCACCCAAGAAAACTTACCAGCAGGAAATAAACCTGACATTTGTGGAGGCAGAAGCTTGAAACACTCTTACAACAATTTTTGCCAGGGACTTCACGGAGGAGGAAAATGGTGCTCCAAAATGGCCAGGTGCTGGAATGGAGATTACGACTCTGGTTTATTTAGCTCTGAAGACAATACTCTTTGCACTGAAATACATGCAGATATGAGAAGCCTGTAGAACTTAAGCCTACCTATTAAAATAGGCTTTTTGTTGTTGTTGTTGCTGTTGTTAAGCCTGAAAACCAACCCACCCTAATTCTGGATATACAGTATGTTAGTGGTCTTGTTTCATCAGACTTGATGAACAGCCATCAGGTTTAACTAAGGACTCGGGAAAAATCCCTGTGCGCTTCTGGAGGTGGCTCTTAGGAGAGGGCACATTTAGCTTCTCTGACAAGTCGATTTGGTTAGTTGACATTTAACTCTCTTCCAGTTCCACAACCCTTCGACTTTACATTATGAACCTCTATGAACCTCAACTGAGGCACCGGACCCGAGGCTTCGCGGGACGTCTTCAAAAACCCACAAAAGTCACCAACTAATAGGGGTTTTGTAGGTTAGCCCTACATATTCTACAACTTTCCAGACCAGTGGCCTTGTACGTTGTGCTTTTAATGCCGAAGCGCAGAAGGAAATCTGACGACCTTAGGAAGAAACCCGACGTCTAGTACAGCTGGCTCCAAACTTGTCGCATTTCTTCTTCGAGGCTACTATTTTCCTCAGAACTACAACTCCCAGCAGGCCACCCCCAAGCCCAAAGCTCATTGGCGATCCCGCTCGGGTTTCTTGCGTTGTGGCAGCTAGTACAGCCAATGGAAAAGAAAGACAGTTCTCGGGACCCAATCCTGGAAAGGAAGGGTGGACCTTTTCTAGGTTCCGGCTCCGGCACCTCCCCCAGCTCACCGAGGGAACTCCGTTCCTGACCGAGCGGCGGGAGCGAGGTGCGTTCAGGTTGGGTCAGGGGACATGGGGGAGGCGGTCCTATATTTGCGGGGACTCTGAGCCTGGCTCCTTCTGTCTCTCCAGGAGGTTGTAGCTCTGCTCCCTCGACCCAGTGCGGGCAAACGGGGCCCTGTGATCCCGACCCCTGTCCACTTTCACCGGCCCGCGCGCTGGCCCCGGTCCTTAACCCCTGCCCCTTCTGTTGGCCGTGGAGGACTCCAGCACCCCTGCCACCGACCACATCTCCTCTCCTCACCCACTCCCGGCCCCAGCCCGCCAGCAGCCCTGAACCCAGCTCCTGTCCTCCAGAACGCTAGTACGCTCGGACTCCGCCCTGGGCTTCTTCCCTGCCCACAACACACAGCCCAGCCAGCCGCTAGGGCCGGGTCCCCGGCACCTCTGCGGCGTTTGCGCCCTGTCCCTGGCCATCTCCTCTGACCCTCTGACTCCTTTGCTCCTCCTCTGACCCTTTTTCATGCTACCCTGTCCAGTTCCCTCTTCTTTGGTCTTTCCCAGCTCCTCTACCCTTTCCTCCTCCCAGTTCGTGACTTGACCCCAAAGAACCCAGTCTTTAGCCCTTCAGACCAATTTCCACCTTGGTCCCTTTCCTCTAGTCAAGGCCTTTGGCCTGCAGCATCTGACCAGCCCCATCTTCTTGGCCCTTACTGTGGGGACCGGGCTCCTCCTCCGCTTGGTCCCTTCCACTTTTGGGCTTCCTTGTATCTCCGAGCCTCCCTGGAGGACAAGCTGGATGACCCCTTTCTCCCCAAAATCTGATGTGAAAGTGCCTCTGTACTTTACCTGCGTCCGTCTTCTCAGCAGATAGTGGATTCCCCATCTCTGTGAGTCCTGGTCTTGCCCATCCCTCAAAGTCCTAGCTGGAATGCCACCACCTTTTTCATGAAGCTGTTCATCCCTGATCTCTTCAGGGAGGTTGCCCGTGTGGTCTGAAATCCCATGGCACTGTTTTGTTTTTGTTTTTTTCTCTTCCTTTCTCCCTCCTTCCTTTCTTCTATCCATCCATCTTTCTTGCCTCCTCCCCTCTCTCCCTCCAACACTAGTGTGGTGCATAAAAGCACTGGCTTTGCCGTGATGGACATGGGTCCCAGTTGTGCCATTCACTTGCAGTGTGCCCTTGAGCAAGTTACGATTTACTGAGCCTCAGTTTCCTCATTTCTAACATAAGTTGTGGGAATGAAATGAGATGATTCATATATAGTTCTTAGTCCAGGGCGTAACACTTGGTGTGAGCTTTAAAATGTTTACTACTATTATTGGTTCCTGTATAGTGTGCCAGCTGCTGTATGACGAACTGAGGAGTGGGTACAAAGGTGAATAAGACAGTCCCTGTGCCCCTGGGACTTACAACCTTCTATTGTACATGAATTTCTGGAGTTCACAGCCGGTTTCACTGTATTGTACCATAAACTGTTGGAGGGTAGTAACGATAATCCTAAATCTTTTTGCTCTTATTTTGGCCCAGCATTCAGACTTAGGTAGAGTCAGAGTCTGGTTAAGTATAGGTTCTCTCAGAGTGGCAAGATTGGAAGTGAGTGGAGGCTGTATAGCTCACTGTGTGGAACCCCAGGTGGTGTGGGCAGGGGCAGGGGCAGGGAGTGAATTAAGATCATTCACTTATACATTTGAAAACATTTGACTGGCTTGCGAACCCAAGTGTTGCTGTTTCGATTCCCAGTCAGGGCACATAACCAGGTCTCCAGCCAGGTCCCCAGCTGGAGGCAGGTGAAAGGCAACCATACATTGATGTTTCTCTCCCTTTCTTCCTTTCTCCCTTACCCTTTCTCTAAAATAAATAAAGTCTTTTTTAAAAAACCACATTTTTTTTTGAGCACTGGGCCTCCTGTTGGGGAGAGATTACCAAAATGACCCAGTTCCTACCCTCAAGTTGCTTATAAACTACTGGTGAAATGACATGTAAATGGGTAATTGCAAACCACAGTAAAAGTAAATTCAAGATTCTGTGGGGGCAAAAAGGAAGAGGTGGGCAGGAATCAAGAGAATACTGAGTAACGGTAGATGAGAGTGCACACAAGCATGACATGGGTTCTGGTGACCTTCATTTATTTAACTCATTCAACAAATATTTATTAAGGATCTGTCTATCTGACTGCCTCTATTCTGGAAGTTGCAGAAACATTAGTGAATAAAACAAAGACCCTGGTCCTCATGGGACTTAATGTTATAGCAAGGGGAGGCAGGTAATAAATGAGAGACATATAAATAAATGCAATGTTAGAAGGGAAGAAGAGCTGTGGGGTAGGGGAGCTAAGAATGTGGGAGAGGGGGTTGTAATTTTTTTTCCTTTTTTGATAGCTTGATACTGCTACAAACATTCACTTTTGGTGAAACTTAATTATGTGTTTTGGGGGGTTGTAATTTTTAAAAGGATGGTCAGGAAACAGTGAATAAGTGTCAAGGAGTAAACATTGTTATGTTTAGCTGCATATTTGAAAGTGAAGCAAGCCCATTTTAAACATTGCTTAGCTAGATTCCCCAAGAAACATTTTCTAACAGTGATTAGTAAACTATGGGTTGTTTCCTTTTGTTTTAAATAAAGTTTTATTGGGACACAGCTACATTCATTTATGTATTATCCAGGGCTGCTTTTACAGTATAACAGCAGAGTCTAGTAACTGCAACAGAGGTCTTATGGCCCCAAATGTTTACTTAATATTTACTCTGTGGCCTTTTACAGAACATTTTTCTGACCCCACTTAAAGACTTGAGGCTCTGTCCATATTTTACAATTAAGATTATGTACAACCTTGTACCATTTTTTTTAACTTAAAAGATTTTTTTCTTAACAAGGTCACTTAAGGGGTCTTTTTTATTTTTGTATTCTCCACAAGTCTGGGAAATAGTGTCTTCAGCAATTGTAGCAGCAGCTGTCACTCGCTGAATGACTAGTATGTGCCGCACACTCAACTGAGCACTTCATAGGCATTTTCTCTAACCAAAGTCCTGCACTGTAGTAGGTAATCATTATTTTAGTGATGTGAGAGTTGAGGCTCAGAGTGGTTGAATAATTTGCAGCCTTATAAAGGTAGTACTTGTCAGCATTGGAATCCAACCCTAAATGAAGTCAGTGCCCCTTCCATTACTTCTTGTTGCTGTTTTCCCAAAATACTTGCCGACTTAAGGGAAGTATCAGTCTTTCATTTTATATCATCAGTGTTTTATCATAGCCTGTGCTTCCTTCCCTCATCCCTTTGTTCACGTCACTGTACAGTATCTTCTGCAGCCCACTTGGCCTTTTGAAACATGATTTCTTCAAGACCCAGAGGAAACATGGCCTTCTCCTCTTATCAAAAGTACTTTTGTCCCCTGTCCTTGGCTGTAGGACCTCAAAGGAATGTGTGTAGCTTAGCAAGTGTGTACCACTGTTTGCATAGTAGGCCCTGTGCTGGGCACTGTGTGTGTGTGTGTATGTGTGGTATGTGTGTAGCTGTGTACGTATCAAAGATTGTGTGTGGGGTGAGTATAGCTGTGTGTTTGGTATGTGCTTATGTAGCCATGTACATGTGGGAGGGCTGTGTATGGTATATTTCATATGCATGTGGGTGGCTATGTGTGTTGTGAGAGAGTGTGGTATATGAGTGTGTGTGTGTACATGTGATTGAGTGTGGTGTGCACGTGTGGTGTGAAAATGTGGCTGAGTGCATCTGCCATGTGAGGATGGCTGTGCATGTGGTGTGAGTAGTGTTTGTGTGCCTGTGTTTGTGTATGGTGTTCAGAGTGGAATTTGGTACTGACCCATCAGGACAGACACAGCCTGAGTGCCCTTCAATAGGTCTTAGAGGGCTCAGGTGTTAACTCTTTAGTTGCCGGATTATGGTGAGATCTGAGGAAGGGAAGGGAAGGGCAAGGTGGCAGAACACTTATGAGGATTCAAAGCTGGGCCTTGTAAACAGCTAAGAGAGCCTCAAGAATCAGTTCTGTTATGTTCATTTTGAAAGCAGGCAAATAGATGGATACTGGTAATTCAGTTTTTTCAAAAGATTAAAAATAAAAGGAGTTTTGGTTAACTTACAGTTGGGCAGAAAAACTGAACTCATTCTAAACTGGAAGCTCCTTTATTTGCACATAAATTACAGTTGAGACCTTTACCGTTTAGTGGTATTAAGAAAAAAATGATACTATTCAAATTGCACAAATATTACTTGGTGGTGGACAAAGCAGTGCCTTTCCTGGTTTGGTAGCTTTAAACATCTGGAAGCTTGTTCACTTGAAAGTTAGTAAGTAAGGCATTCTATGCAATTATTCTCATTTATTGAGCTTACTTTGGATGGCTGGTTCCGTGGGGCAGGTGTATAGCCCTTCAAACAACAGATGATTCCCTGGAACCTGGCCTGACCCGAGGAATAAAGGTGGTGGCCATTTGTGTTCCTTCTCAGGGTGTGGAGATGGGCAGTGAGAAGGAGCAGGACCCGGAACAGCACCTACCTGAGGAAGGGGAGCAGGGTAAGCCCGGGAGAGTGGATGACTCAGAGGATTTTCAGATGCCAGCTGGGGAGAAAGAGTGTGGGCAAGAGAGCCAGTTGGAGGTGCCACACGGAATCTATCCAAAAAAGCCATGGCAGAAAGTCACTGTCCCCACTGGAGAGCCAGGGGACCCCATTGCTCATCCAAGGCCTGAGGCTGACGAGAAGCCCTTTATATGTGCCCAGTGTGGCAAAACCTTCAATAATACCTCCAACCTGAGAACACACCAGCGGATCCACACCGGGGAGAAACCTTACAAATGTTCTGAATGTGGCAAGAGCTTCTCGAGAAGCTCCAACCGCATCCGGCACGAGCGGATCCACCTGGAGGAGAAGCACTACAAATGTCCCAAGTGTCAGGAGAGCTTTCGGCGGCGCTCGGATCTCACCACGCACCAGCAAGATCACCTGGGCAAACGGCCCTACCGCTGTGACATCTGTGGCAAGAGCTTCAGCCAGAGTGCCACGCTGGCCGTGCATCACCGGACCCACCTCGAGCCTGCGCCCTACATCTGCTGTGAGTGTGGGAAGAGCTTCAGCAACAGCTCCAGCTTTGGGGTGCACCACCGTACCCACACAGGCGAGCGGCCTTATGAGTGCGCTGAGTGTGGGCGGACCTTCAGCGACATCTCCAACTTTGGGGCCCACCAGAGGACGCACAGAGGGGAGAAGCCCTACCGGTGCACTCTGTGTGGGAAACACTTCTCCCGGAGCTCAAATCTCATCCGCCACCAGAAAACGCACGTGGGAGAGCAGGCTGGGAAAGATTCCAGCTGAAGGAGAGTGAAGGAGTGAGAGCGGGAGACCCCCACCTAGTGTAGAAAGATCTTTAGGATCTGCTGCTGCCTCCTGGACCTCAACCCCTTCACCCCACTTCAGAGAACGGTTTCCTGTTGCCTCTGACGTCAGGATCTCCAGAATGCCTTGAGAGGGACTCGAGTAAAAATCCTTGCCCCTTTCCAAGGCAGTTTCTTGCCTTGCAAAGTCAGGGGATCTGGTCTTGGCTTCATTTCCTTTGGGGTGAAAAAGAAATAGGATAGGTTTGGTACATGCCCATTTTGTTAGAGCAACTGTCCCTGGCCTTTGAGGAAGTACCTATGCAATGGGCATCACTGTCTGAAGATCCGCCAGACGGTGTATGGACTGTGCGTTCCCATCTGCTGTGTCCCAGCTGGACTGGGAGGAGGGCCAGTAGCAGTGGCCTCCTTGTCCTGGAGAAGAAGCCTGAGGTCCTGCC
This sequence comes from Noctilio leporinus, assembly GCA_004026585.1. NCBI lineage: Eukaryota > Metazoa > Chordata > Mammalia > Chiroptera > Noctilionidae > Noctilio > Noctilio leporinus. The sequence goes on along the minus strand of PVIW01003455.1, from coordinate 141,336 downwards.
TTAGGAATGAAAGGGAAGCCCTCAGGGAGCTGTGATCCAGCACTTTCACACCGCCCCCTGCGTGTGACTTGTCCCCACCCCAACCTGCATCTGTTCCCCGAGTGATTAGCAGTAAAACCCTTCAATACAAAGGACCTGTGTACTTATTTGGGGCATCAAAGAAGTGGGGTGCTGGGGAGGTGATCTCTCTGCAGCTACTCTGGAAGAGAGTTGAATTTCAAGAAAGACACAGTGAATGGTGGTTGCTCTGAAAAGCAAAGGAAGGCAAGCTGAGTCCCTGGGCCTTGGAGGAAGAAGGAGAAGGGGAAGGAAGTAACATTAATTAAGCATCCACTACATGCCACATATTGTACTGGTCACACTTACATTCTTTATTTTATTTAGTTGTCATAGCAACCCTCAAGGGAATAAGATAAAGAAACAAGCAGGGAAAGCTGAAGTGACTTGCTATGTAGGTGGTAGAACCAGAGTTCACACTTGGGGTTCCCTTGATTCTGAGGAGATACTTTTCACTAATTCACCTTGCTGACCCGGAAGCAGCAGCCACTGAGGGGGCTTACCTGGGACCAAGTGATTGCCGGGAGCTGGGAGCCAGTATGGCCTCTTAATGGGGCCCTGGTCTATTTGTTCAGTAGGAAGTTAGTGCCAACTTTTTAAACTTTCGGTTATTGATTGAGCACTTACTCTGTATCTAGGGAAAATGACAGGAAGTAGGGCATAAGGGGTTGGATAAGATGAACCTGTAATGAGAATCGCTACTCTTAGTAGCAATAACTTAGTGCCCAAGTCTGGGACAACTTAGCAGGGATCATTCCCAGCTTCTTGCCCTGCTTTAGGCCTGGTTCCACGGTGCAGAGTTTAGTGTTTTCTGCATAGAAGTTTAGTGTTCACCCAGATTTGCTCCTATAAGTACAAAAGGACCCCTCTCTGCTCCTTGCCAATCTGGGGTCCTGCTCCTCTGGCATGAAGGGCCCTCTTCATTTGTAGCCAATTGACAGAACGTGACTGTGGCACCAGGCTTGGAACTGACACCACCCATAACCCAATCTATCCTGCAGGCCCCTGCCACTCACCCAGGAAGGGATGTGCCCAGAACTTTACACACTTCATCATATTGAATTCTCCGTGAAGTTAGAATTAGGCACATTTGACAACTGCAGAAACAGGCTGACAGAAAATGACTCATCTAAGATTACATGACAAGTAAAAGGCAGGGTCAGGAACTGAACCTGCTTCTGCCCAAATCTGAAACCTGTATGTTTTTCCAACTGTAAGAGAGGATTTCCCAAATGATTCCCTAATATTTGTATGGCACTTTACAGTTTACAAAGCACTTTTATTTTACATACATTTCAACTGTAGGAGACGATTTCCCAAATGATTCCCTAATATTTGTATGGCATTTTACAGTTTACAAAGCACTTTTATTTTACATACATTTCTCTGCTCCTTGAAAATCTCCATACAAAATATTTTAAACATAGTCACCCAAACTTTCATGTATGAATTCCTACACTCCTGAATGATAACTCACCATCTATCAAACATCTGAGTACAAGTTATTGAACATCTATTACCTTTGATCTCTGTAATGATCCTGCAACGTAGCAGTGTTCACATTTTCAAAATAAATAAATTCTGAGGTTAAATGACCAAATGACGGGGCTGGGGTTCAAATCACATATGTCTGGTTCCAAAGCCAAGCTCTTCATTAGACCTGCGACCAAGCTAGGTCTGCTGTCTCCTCTCAGTCTTTTTTTTTCCTTTCTTTATTTTTTTTTCCTTAAGATTTATTTATTGCCTTGATGGGTGTGGCTCAGTGGATTGAGCACTGGCTTGGGAACCGGGAGGTTGCTGGTTTGATTCCCGGTTGGGGCACATGCCTGGGTTGCAGGCTGTTGTGAAAGTCAACCAATTGATGTTTCTCTTGATCATTGTTTCTCTATCCCACCCTTCCTTTCTCTGTGAAAATAAAGTCTTAAAAAGATTTAATTAATATTTTTAGACAGAAGGGAAAGGAGGGAGAAAGAGGGAAAGAAACATTGATGTGCAAGAAAAGCCTCGATCAATTGCCCCTCACACGCCCCCAACTGGGAACCTGGCTGGCAACCCTGGCATGTACCCTGATTGGGAATTGGGACCTTTCATTTTGCAAGTTGGTTCTCAACCCACTGACCTACACCAGCCAGAGTTTATTTGCTCTTTTTTGACCAAGTTCATGGGCTAGGGTTTCTGTGTTATCCAGACTTTTGAGTCTTAATAATTGATTCACTCTCTGTCTTGCATTTTTGTTAACTTCCTTTATTTTCTCCTTCATTCTCTTTTCCCCCTCTCCTATTTCCCTCTTGTTTTTTTCTTCTCTTCCTCCTTCTCTCTCTCCTTCCTCTCCTAGCTACTAGGCCTACTGACCATGACAACATGGCTCCTGTGTTCTCTGAGTGCGGATTGACATGTAAACCAAGTTCCAATGCAGGATAGTAGGTGTCATTACAGTTGTTCCCAGGTTCTGTAGGAGCCCAGGGGAGGGCCTGAACGTGGCCTATATTGGACATTCAGGCCCAGAAGTTAGTAATACATAGTCCGTAATTCTCCTTTCCAGGAACCCAGAAGAGAAACCCCTCTGAACATGGTTTTAGTGAATACAGGTGGGGACGGCCAACTCTTTGTAGGGGAGAAGGCTGAGATGATGATTGGATCTGGTCTGGAAGAAGGAGTAGGTGTTTACTAGGTAAAGAAGAGGGAGGGAAGGCTTGCTGTTTTAGGGAACAGTGAAGTGTTTGATGTACTTGAGTGTCCTGTGAGGAGCAGATAGAGCTGATAACGTAGAAGGAGGAGGCCAGATCATGAAGAGTGTTGGATGACAGGATAAAAAATTTGGATGATAATTTAAAGCGAGAGACCTGGCTGGTGGCACAGTGAATAAGGCACCAGCCTGCGAACCCAAAAGTCTCTGGTTTGATTTCCAGCCAGGGCACAAGCCCAGGTTGCAAGCCAGGTCTCTAGCCAGGTCCGTAGCTGGAGGCAGGAGAAAAGCAACCATACATTGATGTCTCTCTCCCTCTCTCCCTTCCTTTCTCTCTCTAAAACTAATAAATAAAATCTTTTTTAAAAAATGTAAAGTGAGGATTGTCATGATCACCTCATCCTTCAGGAAGAAGGATGAACTGAAGAGGGCCAAGTTAGCAGGTGCCAGAGGGGCTCCCCTAACCCACAGAGAGCTCTGTATTATTGTCTCAGATCCTTGCCAGTTCCACAAAATGGGAAAATTCTAACGCTTCACACAATTTCTGCAGATTCCTGGGATTTGTGCTTTTATGACCTCCTCTTGCCAAAGGTTCCTGTGGTCTAAAGGCCTTCTACATTTGGCGCCCTTTAGCTCTATCACAGAACTAAGAACCTTTATCATCTTCCCTGAGAAATTATGTCATACCAGGCATTTTGTAAGTTTAGAATCCCTTTGAGAGATTGGGAATCTTGGGGAGGGGTTTACCTCATGGCATTGTCACTAGCTTGCTCTCCTCCTTCCTCCCATCGCTGCCGGTACCCTCTTTCTCCCAGATTGCCCTGGAGACTCCAGATCGATTTTCCTCTATCATAAAAAGCTATTCAGCTTTCCTCAGCCCCTGATGCCAATTTGCATACACAAACACGTCAAAGAGCTCAGCGGAACAAAGCCCTCACTATTTAACAGTATGCCCCACCCAATAAAGCAGTTGCAAAAATAAACAAATATTCTTGATTTGCAAAGCATGTAGCATTAAGGTTTAAGGCAGTAGTCTGAGCACAAGTGACCATCTCCCCTTTCTTCTGAGACCCCCCAAAGCAACAGAAGAGAATATAAGCACATGACAGCAAAGAGAATGGCAGGGAAGAGGGGTGTCAGGTACAAAGGCAAATTTCTAGAAGTAGATGACATACAATGATGGCTTAACAGAGTGAAGGAAACCATTGCTCAGACATAGGCAGTGGAGTGAGGGCCAGTTGTCCTGGCAACATCTCAGAGAGGATCTGAGTACATAATCAGCAAGTATTGAGGACAGATAAAAAGTAAACCTAAAAACTAGGGGGTTTGCAACTCTGTCCATGTGAAAGTCACTCACCCCCCTCTCACCTCCAGAATGGAGGGTGACTGGCATTTACCTCCAGACAAGCAACACACACACACACACATGTGCATGCACATGTAGCAAAAACCCAGAAAGTTCACCCTATAGAAATAGAATAAATCTCTGGGAGAAATCTAGTGTATTTAGTGTGGTGTTGGCATACCGGAATAAAACTTTGGTCATTCTGACATTTATAAACCCCATCCCTGCAACAAACACCCACCCACTGACCCTATCTATAGTCAAACCAGCCAGAAAATTTGACTCACTCTTCCTGTTCAAGAGGGTGACTGTATCAGGGAAACAGAATTAGCAACAGAGAAAACCAGCACAATACTGGAAGTAATAAACTTGGTCTGTTACTTTTTTTTAAAGATTTTATTTATTATTTATAGAGAGAGGGGAAAGGAGAGAGGCAGAGAGGGAGAGAAACATCAGTGTATGGTTGCCTTTCACCTGCCTCCAGCTACAGACCTGGGTGGAGACCTGGCTTACAACCTGGTTATGTGCCCTGGCTGGGGAATTGAACCAGTGGCATTTGGGTTCGTAGGCCGGCACCTTATCCACTGTGCTACCAGCCAGGGCTGGTCTGCTATTTTAAAAAAATCCTTAAGGGTATGTGTATTAATGAGAGGGAGAAGGGAGAGAGTGAGACATCAATCAATTGCCTTCTGTACACACACACCCTGACCAGGGATTGAGCCTGCAACCTAGGGATGTGCCTTGACTAGGCATTGAACTCACAATCTTTTGGTGTATGGGATGGTGCTTCAATCAACTGAGCCACCCAGCTAGGGGTGGTATGTTATTTTATAAACAGGCAACCAGGAACACCAGAATTATGAAGACAACTAGAAGCATGAAAGAGACAGAGAGGGAGGGAGGGGGGAGAGAGAGAGAGGAAGAAGAAGGAGGAGGGGGAGAAGGAGAAGGAAGAATAAAAATGTAAGTGACTCTAGAAAATGGAAAGTTGTAATGGCACAGCAAAGTCTTTAAAAATTCTAATTATGTCCTCAGAAAGATACTACCTCCATAAAACATGAAAGAGCCCTGGCTGGTGGCGAAGAGGGTAAGGTGTCAGCCTGTGAACCCAAAGGTCACTGGTTCGATTCCCAGCCAGGGCACATAACCAGGTTTCAGGCCAGGTCTCCAGCCAGGTCCGTGGCTGGAAGCAGCTGAAAGGCAACCATACGTTGATGTTTCTCTCCTTCTCTGCCTCTCTTCCTTCCTCTCTCCCTGAAAATAATAAATTAAAATAAATTAAAAAAAAAAAAACAACATGAAAGGTTGCTAGGGCAAAGACACAATTGGAAGCTATTTCTTATTTAAGAAATAGCTTTTGGACTGGTCCAGTGTTGTCCGAGCTAAGGCGGCCAGAGAGGAGTGACTGGAATTACTTGAATATCCGCATTTCAGTTTCCGTGCCAATCAAGAGTTTTAATTCATCATGGATAATCTTTCAGCAGAAGAAATTTAGTTGAGGGCTCAGCAAGTTACTGATGAGTCGATGGAAATTACAAGGAGAATCCTGGGTTTAGCCATTGAGTCTCAGGATGCAGGAATCAAAACTCACTATGCTGGATGAACAAGGAGAAGAACTAAACTGCATAGAAGAAGGCATGGACCAAATAAAGACATGAGAAAGGCAGAGAAGCACTCAACAAGTGCTGCGGCTTTTGTGTTTGCCCACGTAATAGGACAAAGAACCTTGAGTCTAGTAAGGCCTGTAAGTCAACACGGAGAGATGGTGGAGACAACTCTTCTAGTGATGCAGTATCCAAACAGGCAGGCTGAGTGACAAATGGTCAGCCTCAGCAAGCAACTGCAGGAGCAGCCAGTGGTGGATGGATACATTAAACGTATACCAAATGATGTGAGAGAAGATGAAGTGGAAGAGAACCTGGATCAAGTGGGCAGTATCCTAGGAAATCTAAAAAATATGGCCCTGGAAATGGGCAATGGACTTCAGACTCAAAATCAACAAATAAAATGGATCACAGAAATGGCTGACACCAACAAAGATCGTATTGATACTACCAATGCCTGAGCAAAGCAACTCATTGACAGCTAAAGTACTGCTGTACTTCTTTACCATTTATTCACTTGCCTAGCTCTTCCTTCAGACTCATTGCCTTTCCAGGGTTTAAAATTTTGGTTCCACACTCTTCTAATCAGGAGATAATGTGGAAGGGTAAGAAGGACCCCTGTTTTTTATTTCCTCTTTCTCCCTTAAGGAAAGATTGCATGCTGCTCAGCCTTTCTTGTAGTATTTTCATTCTCAGTTCATACTTTTAGCTTGGTTTTTATACATCACACACAGCTTTGTATTTCACCCTCAACATTTACTGTAGCAGGTTCTTCTGCTTTCAAGATCTGGAAGTATTGCCAAAGACAGCCATGAGAAAGGAAGCTAAGGGTAGAGGAGTGCAAGAAAGAGATACCTTCAGGCCACAAAGCAAAATTTGCATAGCCACAATAAAGATATAGTTGGGTTTAGATTTCAAGTTGCAGTATTGTGAATTTAGGCTAATACTTGGTTTTGGAACTTTTGTATATAATATTTTTGTTAAACATTACACTTTGCAACCTCTGCTTCAAAAATAATAGAATGAGTTTTCTTAAAGTGAGCTTAATTCCTGAACTCTTGGTGATTCATATATGTACACAGATTCTATGATCACATTTCATATTGTACCATATAGGAACATTTTGTACAAATGAATAGCTTTTTATCGTCACATTATTAGTATCATGTTTGTAATTCAAACTTTTTAACCTCAAATTTGTCATTAATCTTTAAAGAAAAATATGTAAATATGTATGTGTAACATGAGAATTTCTAAAGCAGGGATTAAAATTTGGAGGGAAAATTTGACAAAATACATCACATGATTTTGGATTTACCTCAAAGCCAAGAATTATGTTTGGTTAGGAAAATATAAACTTGTTTTGATCTCAGGAAAAAAAAATGAAATAGCTTTTGGAAATTAAACATAATGATAGCTAAAATGAGATATTCAAGATACCACTTGAAAGAAAAAATCAAGGAAAGTTCCTAAAATGTGGAGCAAAAACACAAAGACATGAAAAGAAGAATTAAAGGACATCGAAGATCAATCCAGGAGGTTCTTGTGATTGAAGACTGCTGGCTGTCCTCTAAAATCTATTCATCCATTTTTTTGAGGGGACACTTAACTAATCAATGTTTCCCAGTCTCCTTGGCAGTTAGGTACAATCATGATTTAAGTCCCTGCCAATGGAAAATGAGCAGAAATGGTATGTGGTGCTCCTGACCCTCGACTTCAGGAAAGCAGGTATGCCTTCCCTGCATTTTCTTTCCCCTTTCATCTGCTGTGATCTGCGGGGACCCAGATTTCATGGTTGAAGACTAGACAATATCCTACTCCAGACTTGCCAGACAAAACACAAAATACCCAGTTACATTTGAATTTTAGGGAAACAATGAATCATTTTCAGTATGTCAGAGATACCACATCCTAGTGGATGGCAGAGCAGCAGGATAAAAAGAACTGGGTTCTTGAATTTATCATGTAGCAACTCTACCCCACTCACCTGGATACTCACCTCACAACTGTTAGTGAAAGAGACATACACCTATTTTTATACTCTAAGCCACTCATTTGCTGGGTCTCTTTTTATGGCACCCTAACCTTTCACCCTAATACTTTGAAGTGCGTTTCTGTCATAATGAGACTGTGGCACATCTTACTATATATGGTGTTTTACTATTGCCTTTGATCATTTCCCCCCACATTTTAACATATCCAAACTAGATATGTTCAATAATTGATGCTGTTTTATTTTTTTAAGGTTTTATTTATTATTTATTTATGAGAAGGAGAGAAACATAAATGTGAGTGAGAAACATTGATCAGTTGCCTCTTGTAGGCACCCCTACTTGGGACAACCTTCAATCCAGGCATGTGCTCTGACCAGGAATTAAACCAGCAACCTTTTGTTTTGTGGAATGATATCCAACCAACTGAGCCACACTGGTCAGGGCAATTGATGCTATTTTAGATCCAGTGAAAATCACATTACAAGATGAGGCAGTGACCTCGACAAGATGGCAGAATAGGAATCCCCCAGCCTTCACTCGCCAACAGAGACACAGACTTAACAATATATGGACTAAAATACCTGTATGAGAATTCCGCAAATCCACAAGCCAGCACAGCTCAGATCAGGTTGTTCTGGGGCTGGTGGCAGTTGTGGGTGAGGAGGTGGAGATGAGTAGAACATGTGTCCAACCTTCTGGCTTTTCAGAAGGTTTCTTGAGAGGTTGGTTTCTGCCTTACCTGACCTGAAATGCTGATGGGGAGCCAAAACACTCAGGATGCCACTGATAGCACAACATACTCTCTTACTTTTGGACTCTACTGGGCAGGATTGCTTGGGGCTGTTAACACTAGAAAACCTGCAGTACCACAAACAGACACCAGAGAGAGCAAGAGATACGGAAAAAGAAACCTGAAAAAGGAAGCAGCAACCTCTCTGTCTGGGAAAGCAGCCTCGCAACCTGGGGCTGTGTTGCGTGATCCCCAGAATTTCTAGCCCTGCTGTCTATTAAGGTCTTCCCTTGCCTGAAGCCAGTATATTAAAAAGTCACAAAAATGATGCATGAACAAAATGAGGATATCAACAAAGAGATAGAAGCTATAGAAACAAAACAAAACAAAACAAAAAAAAAAAGAAATCCTGGAGCTGAAGAATACAATAACAGAATTGAAAAAGTCATTAGAGGGGTTCAACAGCACATGTTATCAAACAGAATCAGTGAACGCGAAGGCAGATCATTTGATCTTACTGAGTCAGAGAAACAAAAACAAAAAAAGAATTTAAAAAGTGAAGAAAGCCTAAGGGACTTATGGGATTCCATAAAACAGAACAATACAGGCATGCCTCAGAGATATTGTGGGTTTGGTTCCAGACCACCACAGTAAAGTGAGTATCGCAATAAAGGAAGTCAATCTTTCACTCCGGTGGAGTGTCTTGTCTTCAATTTGTAAAAAATGCAATGAGGCAAAGTCCAACAAAGCAAGGTATGCCTGTACATGCATTATGGGAGCTCTAGAAGAAAAACAGAAGAAAGTGAAAGAGGTTATTTGAAGAAATAATGGCTAAAACCCTCCCAAAATCAAGGAAGGAAATGGATACCCATATTCAAGACACTCAACCACTCCAATGACTAGTCACTCTAATGACTAGTAAGGGGCCCACACCAAAGCATATTATAATCAAACTGTTAGAAGTCAAAGACAGAACCTTGAAAGCAGCAAGGTAAGCAACTTGCTATATACAAGGGGCAATTCATATTAGCAATTTAGTGAAAGAAGATATCATCTCACAGCCTAGAAGCAAGTGAAAAGATGTATTCAATGTGCTGAAAGAAAATAAAAATTACCAACCAATATACTAGATAAACTGCCTTTCAAAATGAAGAAATACTTTCCCAGATAAACAAAAGCCAAGGCAATTCATTACTGCTAGACCTGCCTTACAGGACATGCTAAATGGGGTACTCAAGTTGAAACAAAAGGCTAGACAAAATCATGAAAGTTTATAAAAATATACAACTTGTTGGTAAAGGTAAAAATATAGATAAATGGAGGCTATATAGTCATGCACTGCTTTATGGTAGGGCTGTGTGTTGAGAAATACATCATTATGTGATTTAGTCATTGTGCAAACATAAAATATACAAACCTAGATGGTATAGTCTGTTACAAACCTAGGCTATATGATATAACCTATTGCTCCTAGGCGACAGGCCTGCTCAGCATGTTATTGTGCAAAACAACATGAGATTAAGTCAAGTGCAGAGAGATGATGTAATCAAGAGACTTGGTAAAAATGAGACGTCTGAGGCTGCTGCCAATGTAAAATGGCATATTGCTTTACAGCAAACTTTTCTTTAATAAGTAGAGAAAATATATTCTAAAATAATGATTAAGAAGTCTAGGCCCTGGCTGGTTCATTGGCACCAGCCTATGAACCCAAAGTCACTGGTTCTATTCCCAGCCAGGACACATAACTAGGTTGCAAGCCAGGTCTCCAGCCAGGTCCATTGCTGGAGGCAGGTGAAAGGCGACAATACATTGATGTTTCTCTCCCTTTCTTCCTCCCTCCCTGCCCTTCTCCCTAAAAATAATGAATAAAATCTTTTTAAAAAGTATAGTATAGCAAATACATAAACCAGTAACATAGTTATTATATTAGCAAGTATCGTGTACTTGATAATAGTATGCACTATATTTCCATATGACTAGCCGTGTACCAGCATGACCATAACACATTAGTAATAATTTGTGCTATGATGTTATGATGGCTATAATATCACTAAGTGATAGAATTTTATAGCTCCATTATAATCTTATGAGATCACCATTGTACATGTTGTCATTGTGGACCAAAATATTGCAATGTCGCAAGTGACTGTAATGTAATACTATATTGGTGTTGCTAAAAGCACTTTTAATTTTATTATAAAATTTAAAAGACAAGAGCATAAAAATAATTATCTATAGAACTATTTTAATGGATACAATTTATATAAAGATGTAACTTGTGACATCAATTACATAGAGTGGGGTGGGGAGATGCAAAACAGTAGGGCTCTTATATACAATTGAAGTTAAGTTGTTACTGGCTTAAGGTAAATGATTATAACTATAAGATGTTTTGTGTAAACCCTATGATAACCACAAGGGGAAAAATATATGTAGAAGATACACAAAAGAAAATGAGAAAGAAACCAAAGCACGTCAATATAAAAAGTACCAAATCAACAACACAAAAAACAGCAGAGAGGAAAAGAGGACAAAGTAGTTGTAAGACAGAAAACAATGAATAAAATGTCAATAGTAAGTCCTTTTTAATGATTACTGTAAATGTAAATGGATAAACTCCTCAATCAAAAAACCTCATTAGAGTAGCTGAATGGATTAAAAAACACACTATACTGGTTCTATTCCCCAGCCAGGACACATACCCAGGTTGCAAGCCAGGTCTCCAGCCAGGTCTGTGGCTGGAGGCAGGTGAAAGGCAACCATACATTGATGTTTATCTCCCTCTCTTCCTTCCCCTCCATCTAAAAATAATAAATTTTTTTTAAAAACACACTATATCCAAGTATATGCTGTCTACAAGAGATTCACCTTATGTCTAAATAGATGGCATACATAGGCTAAAAATAAAAAGGGAAAAGATTCCATGCAAGTAATAACCAAAAGAGAGTAGAAATAGCCATATTAATACAAGACAAAATAGACTTTAAGTCAAAAACTTTCATAAGCAACAAAGAAGCACATTATATAATGATAAACCAGTCAATTCACCAGGAAGATATAACAATTATAAATACACAAGGTTTGTCTGGGAAAAGTTCAGCCATTGTTAATATAACAAGAATGGTTTGCGCAACATCAGTGTAACCTGAGAGCCAAGGAAAGTAGAGTGGAATGCACATGTGTGAACAATGATGACTTCACTCTACTAGTCAGTGGGGGCAGAAGACGCCATTGAGTGAGCATATGTACTGTGTGGCCATAGCATTCAAAATGACTGAGTGAGTAGAGCAATGAATCTGCATCAAATTTTGTTAAGCTTGAACATTCCTCTGCGGAAACTTTTTAGATGATTCAGAAGGATTTTGGGAAAGATGCAATGAGTGCAGCGCAAATAAAACTGGCGCAAATGCTTCAAAGATGGTCAAGAATCTGTTTCAAGTGATTCACATTCTGGAAGGCCTGCAACAAGCAGAACACCTGAGAATGTTGAATGTGCACCAGCTATAATCAACAAAGACTGGCGACTGACAGTGCAAGAACTAGAAGCTGATCTGGGGATTCCAAAAACTACTGTGTCTGAGATTTTGACACAAGATCTTGGCATGAAACATGTTGTGGCATAATGCATTCCACAGCTTCTGCTACCAGGGCAGAGGGAACATGATGCTGCAGTAGCTAATGACTTGATTCAAACCACTATCAATAAACCAAATTTCCTCAAGAAGGTCATAATCAGAGATGAATTGTGTGCCTTTCACTATGATCTGGAAACAGAGACCCAGTCGTCCCAATGGAAGTGGCCTGGTTCTCCATGCTCAGAGAAGGCATGGCAAAGGAGTAGCAAAATGAAGACAAGGCCATATTAACTGTGTTTTTTGATTGGGAAGGTGTTGTCCATCATGAGTATGCCCCTCCAGGTCAAACAGTTAGTAAGGGGTACTAACTTGTTGTTCTTTGTTGGTTCAGAGATACAATATGACAAAAACCGCCAGTAGCTATGTGCAACTCGTGATTGGCAGCTTCACCACAATACACCAGGTCATGCATCATGACTTGTGCAGAGGTTTCAGTGAAACATCAAATTACCCAGGTGACTCAGCTCCCTACAGCCCAGATTTGGTGCCCGGCAACTTCTGGCTTTTCCCAAAACTAAAATCAACTTTGAAAGGGAAGAGATTTCAAAATACGATGGGGAAGCCTAAGGATGATTCCAAAATAGGATTTTGCAGAGTGCTGTGAACAGTGGAAGAGAAACTGGGAGAATGTGTGAGGTCCCAAGGTGTCTACTATGAAGGGGACTGAGGTGCCATTGCCCTATGTACAGTGTTTTTTTTTTGTATCTTGTGTCTTCTTCAATAAATGTCTCCATTTTTCATAGTATGTGGCTGGATACTTTGTGGACAGGCTTCATATATGCTTTTAACATTACAGCACAGAAATATGTGAACCAACTATTGTCAGAACTGAAGAGAATGGGAGGAAATACTTCAAGCTCTATACCTCTAAGGGGTTAATGCCCAGAATATATAAGAACCTCTACAACTCAGTTGCAAAAAGCACCCCCTAAAAATCTGATTTAAAAAATAGGCAAGAACTTACATGAACATTTCTTCAGAGAAGACATCCAAATGGCCAACCGATATGTAAAAGGTGCTCAAGATCATGAATCACCAGGGAAATGTAACTAAAAACTACAATTGATTGCTATCCTACTCCTGTTAGAATGATGGCTATCAAAAAAGAAAAATATTGGTGAGGATATGAAGAAATTGGAATTCTTGCATACTGTTGGTGAAAATATAAAATGATGCAGCCACTATGGAAAATAATAGTATGGAGACTCCTCAAAAAAAAAAAGTAAAACTGAACTACCATATGACCCAGAAGTTTCTGGGTGTATATTTAGAAGCACTGAAAGGATCTCAAAGAGATATCTATACTCCCATGTTCACTGCAGCATTATTCACAATAGCCAAGATGTGGGAGCCATTTAAATATCCATTCATGTAGACTAGATAAAGAAAATGTGGTATATATATATATATATATATATATATATATATAGTGAAATATTAATCAGCCTTTAGAAAAAAGGAACTCCTGCCATATGCAGCAATATGGATGAACCTTGAGGACATTATGCTAAGTGGAATAATTCAGTCACAGTAAGACAGATACTGCGTGTTTCCACTGGTCTAAAATGATCAAGTTCACAGAAGTAGAGTAGAATGATCATTACCAGGTGCAAGAGAATCAGGGAGGTGTTGTTTAATGGGTATAAAGTTTCAGCCATGCAAGGTAAATAAGTTTTAGTGAGGGTATAGTTCTTGTAATAAAAATACTATTTATACACTTAAAACTTCTGCCCTGGCTGGTGGCTCAGTGGATTGGCATTGACCTGTGAACCCAAAGGTCGCTGGTTTGATTCCCAGTCAGGACACATAACCAGGTTGCAAGCCAGGTCTCCAGCCAGATCCATACATTGATGTTTCTCTCCCTTTCTGCCCTTCTCTCTAAAAATAATGAATAAAAGTAAACATTAAAAAAAAAACAAAAAAAAAACCTGGGTGGGTGGGGAGGAGGAGAGAGGGGAGCAAAAAGGGGATGGATGTAATACAACAACAAAATAAAAACAAAAAACAAAAAAACAAAACAAAACACTTCTTAAGAAGGCAATCTCATGTTAAGTATTCTTACCACAATACATAATTAAATGAATGAATGAGTGAAATGTACGTACAGGCAGAGAGATTGAAAGCAAAAAGACTTGAAAAGCTATTCCAGGCAATTACTTAGCAAAAGAAAGCCATGTGTAGCCATGTTTATATGAGAAATCACAGATAATAGGGGGAAAATATTACTAGGATTAAAACGAGTCACATAATAATCAGTTACAATCCATCCGGAATATTATCATCCTGAAGCTATGAGCACCTAATAAAGAAAAAGCCTAAGAAGTTAGGTGTGGCCTTGTCACCTCCGAGCAAGAACCAGTGTGTGTTTTGCCACGTGCTCGTTTCTCTCTGTCAGGACTGTCCTGGCAGTGCCTTCTCCATCACTCTGAGTCCCAGAGTGAGGAGGATGAAAATACTACTAGCTAATTCATGGGGTGCACGGGGCACGAGCATGAAATAAATATTTAATGGGCTGTTTGTTTTTGACAGTTTCATTGAGGAATTATCGGCTACAAATCATGGGAACAACTGATTTGTAGCCAAGTTAAACAGAAGTTATAGCTAACCAGGGGCCCTACCACTTGTGGCTGGCACCTGAAGGGACAGAGGGGCATAGTCTTGTGGGGCTGAGCCCTTCACCTACGGGATCTGGCGCTATCTCCAGGTAGATTGTGTCAGAATTGAGTTCACTTGTAGAACACCCAGCTGGTGTTGTAGTGCATTGCCTGTCGTGGGGGAAAAGCCACACACAGCTTGTGTCAGAAGTGTTGAATGTGGCGGGGGTGTGAGAGTAAAGACGAAACACAGTGGGAAAACTGAGATTTTCTAACTCAGTAACTACTAGCAGAAACTGGGTGAAGGGTAGACAGAGCCTGCCCATCTTTACCCCCTGCCCAGGAATCTAAAATTATTTCAAAATTAAAAAGAAAAAGATACAGACAAATAAATGGTATTTAGACAATTGATTCTCTGTTAGGAAGAAAACAAAATTGGATCTTACAATATAACAGTCTATTGCTAGAGTATTAATGACCTTCATATGAATAAAAACTAATAGAAAAGACAATATGGAAGATTATCTTTGTGAATGCACGATAGAACATATTTCTTAATTTGGTTAAAAAAGGACAAACTAAAAGGAAGAAAATGAATATGTCTTTAGAACTGGGGAAGGCATAACAGTGGTTTTCAACCTTGTCTGCATATCAGAATCACTTGGGGAGCTTTAAAAAATCCTGCACCCACACCAAGTACATCAGAATCTCAGGAGAAGGGTGAAATGCGCTCAATAGTTAAAAAATAATAATTAAAAGGCAATTCTAGTTTTAGTTTTTTGAGGAATTTCAATACCTCTGAGAATCCTGAAACTAATTCAAAAAGAACCTATGCGCCCCAATGTTCATAGCAGCGTTATTTACAAAAGCCAAGCACTGGAAACAGCCTAAAGGCCCATCAACAAAAGAGTAGATCAAAAAACTGGTACATTTACACAATGGAATACTATGCAGCAGAAAAAAAGAACTCCTACCCTTCACAACAGTATGGATGCAGATGGACAGTATTATACTTAATGGTTGGCATCTGAAGGGATGCAAGACAAATACCATATGATCTCACCTACAAGTGGAACCCAATGAACAAGACAAACAAATGAGCAAAATAGAACCAGAGACATGGAAATAAGGAACAAACTGCCAGCAGCCAGAGGGAAGTAAGGGGAAGAAGGGGATGGGTCTAGTCAAGGAACAAGTAAAAAGGACCCATGGAAGGCCCTAGATGGTGTGGCTCAATCGATTGAGCACTGGCTTGCAAACCTAAGGGTTTCTAGCTCGATTCCCAGTCAGGGCACATACCCAGGTTGCAAGCCAGGTCTCCAGCCAGGTCCCCAGTGGAGGCAGGTAAAAGGCAACCTTATATTGATGTTTCTCTCCCTCTCCTCCTTGGCTGCCTCCCTCTCTAAAAATAATGAATAAAATCTTTTTTTTTAAGGATCCATGGACAGGGACATCAGGGTGGGTATTGACTGTAGGGGTTGGGGGTGGAAGACAAGGGAGAGCAATGGGGGAAGATTGGGACAACTGTAATGGAACAACAATCAAATTAAAAAAAAAAATTTTAAAGCACTATTAAAATATCTTGAGAGCTTAAGAATCCACTCCAATTGTGTGATAAGAAATTTCCTTTCTTGCATCCTGGGTAAGCTTGCAAACTTTGATCACATGAATTGCAGAAGGATGTAATTTGAACCCAGGAGGATAGGGACTAGCAGTCCCTGTTGTCATGGTGACTAACAAGGGCTCACTGCATCCACCTGTGTGGCTCAGGTAGCATCATCCTGGAAACCTGCCAAGTTCAGGTCCTGCTCCCCAGTGTCAAAGTTCAGACCAGTATTGACCTTATTGGTTAATAAATGGTCAACCCAATAGCCTCCACTTTTTAAAGATGTCCACCCCAGTCTTCCTGAGCTGGTAACTACATATCACAGCCATCAATTGTTGAGTCAGTCACCTGAAGGCAGCCACCCAAGGTGGTAACTCTATCATGGTTGTGAATTGCTGACCCAGTAATCTGAACTCCAGGGATACTAGCACTTCTTTCTCAGTGAGTAAGTGGCTTTTCAAACCTAAAAAGGCTTAGAATTAAATATAGAGATGATACAGAAATCACACCTCTCATATTAATACTTTTGGGTTTAAAATAAGTGTGTGTGTGTAAAATTAAAGTGCAATTTTGAAATAATATGACTACTGAAGAATTTGCTAGGTTAGCCTAATTTGATAGGTTAGATTTAGGAGGTGTAAGAAAATTTAATTAAGTTTGTAAACAGTACTGGCATACGCAACTAGATCTGCTAGATTTATCTTTTATATACATGACAAACTTTTGTTAAATGCCTGAAAAGTACTTGTTCATTTGGGATCAAAGTTTATTGATCAGGCATATGAAGGGTAAAAAATAAAGAGTATATAAAATGTATGAATTCAGTTTAAAGTAATTATTGGAATTACATTTTGTAAGTTTAAAAAGTTTAAACTCTGTTAATTAGTTAACAGAGTTTAGATGGTCCTATCTGTTACTACCTGAACAATAATAAAAGATCTGCTTTAACATGATTAGTATTTTCAAGTAAAGATAAGCAATTCAGAAATAGAATAGTATACCTGAAACTGAACTTCTAAAACTTACATAAAACCAAGGTTTTAAGTGTGTAGATGAAAGAATTAATATTAATTTAAAACCCAAGGTGCCGTAAATAGTCTTTTATGCTCACAAAGTCTGCTCCCAGGTATGAAAAACATCATATGGATACTATTAATATCTTCATTTAACAGATAAATAAACTAATGCTCAGAAAGTTTAAGAAACCAGCAACCCAGCCCTGGCTGGTGTGGCTCAGTGGTTTGAGTGCCGGCCTGCGAACCAAAGGGTCACTGGTTTGAGTCCCAGTCAGGGAACATGCCTGGATTGTGGGCCAGGTCCCCAATTGGGGGCATTCAAGAAGCAATAAATTGATGTATCACACAGCGTATCTTTCACACATTGATGTTTCTCTCCCTCTCTTCCCATCTCTCTAAAAATAAATAAATAAAATCTTTAAAAACAAAGAAGAGAATTCATTAATCAACTCCAAGTGTCTGGCTTTAAAGCCTATGCTCTTGCAAGCCAGGGTACATGTGGTTTCCCTGTGGGACCAACCCTCTGAAAAGTCAAGTGACAAGTGACTTCAGAACAATTAAATAAAATGCTTTGAACTGACTTACTCAATAGAAGCCAAGTTGATTTTATACCCAAGCAGGCCATTTCAGCTCAATGGAAGACTTGAGTGGCTCATGTAATGAGAAAGTCTGGCTGCAGGCACAGTTGCTGGACTCAAACCCTGCTTCTCTCTGTCCATCTGTCCATGTTGGCTCTGCTCAGACTGTCTTTTCCCTTGTAGTGCAAGATGACTGCAGTTCTCGCTCGCTCTCTCTCTCTCTCTTTCTCTCTCTCTCGGCTTGGGTGCAGCTAAAAAATGTGGCTGCCTCTCTCCCAACTGTCCCCACAAAAATCACTGCATCTCATGGGTCTGTGCTGGAACTGACCATTATGACTGGAGTAATGTGAGGCTTTAACTGGCCATGCTTAGGGGTCACGGGCTGACCCCTAGAGTTCAAGGTGAAATCAACTCCACTACAAACAGCAGGACTGAGTAGGGAAGGAGCAGTCCTCCTTGAGAACACTGCTTGGATGATAGGCAGCAAGCACAGATGTCCACCACAGTGAGCAAACTTACTTCTCCTACTTGAAGGTCTTGGGAGTACACCTCACTGTATCATTCACTTTTGTTGCTGGCATATACTCCTTTTTTGCCAAGAATCACAGTACACTATAAATTAATTGTGTAGCTTTTATTCTTCCCTTTATTTCGTTTTGAAGGCAGAGATATCTGTCTTGCCTTTCTTCAGTGACCAACATAAAAGCCCCCAGGTTTTTAACAAAAGCAAGACTGTGATCTCCACGGCTCTACATGGTCTAGTGCCCTGCCACCTCTCTAACTTCATCTACCTGTCACCTGGTCTGGCTGCCCTGGTCCCCTTGCTGGTCCTCCAACACAAGTAACATGGTCCTTTCTTTGCACCTTTGAACTTGTTGGTTCCCTTGGCTTAGAAATGCCATTCCCCCAGATATGTGTATGACTTGCTCCCTTACTTCATTCAAGTCCATACTCAAATATCACTCCCTTAGGAAAGCTTCCAAATGATCTCATCTCTAAAATGGATCCACCCAATCACCTCTGCCCTTGCAAACCATCATCCTCTGTCTTTTAGTTTGCTCCCCGCCCTACACACAACACAAACCACTATCTGACACTTTATTATACATTTGTTGGTTGCCTACTGGGTTTTCCCCACCAGAGTATGACCTGTGAGAAAGTAAATCTTTGCTGGCTGCTGTATCCCCAGCACTGAAAAGATCAAGAGTAGCCCTGGCTGGTAGCACAGTGGATAAGGCGCCGGCTTGTGAACCCAAAGGTCGCTGGTTTGATTCCCAGCCAAGGCAACATAACCAGGTTGCAAGCCAGGTCTCCAGCCAGGTCAGTAGCTGGAGGCAGGTGAAAGGCAACCATACATGGATGTTTCTCTCCCTCTCTGCCTCTATGCCTTCCCCTCTCTCTGAAAAATAATAAATAAAATCATTTTTTAAAAAAAAGATCAAGAATAGCACAGCAGGAAACAGCTTGCACTGGGAAACCTGCACCATGCAGTTTAAATGTCAACTATCAAAGCCAAGAATTACCTTGAAAATGGAAAGTCCTCTTTGGCCTTCTGTCTGGATTACATTAGATAAGTAATTGTTATATTAGCCAGAGTCAAGGCAAGAGAGGAGGAAAAGCAAAACACATAGAAACAAGGTCTAAATTAAAAAAAAAAAAAAAAGAGAGAGAGCCTAGTTGGGTAGCAGTGCAAATAGATTTCTTTTTGGAAATCCTCCTATTTCAATTTTTATGTTAGAAAACCAACTAAGTTTTTAAAACGGGCATACATGATTCTTGGTATAGTTTTACACTATATCAAGCAGGGTTTGGCCAAAAAAATATTATGAAGTGCTTTGAAAATATGGCTCTAGGAGCCCTGACCCAGCTAGCTCCTTTGGTTAAAGTGTTGTCCCAAAACACCAATGTTGCAGATTCAATCTCCAGTCAGGGCACATATAAGAATCAACCAATGAATGCATAAATAAGTGGAATAGCAAATTTCTCTCTCTCTCTCCTCTCTATCCCTGTCTCCCTGGGAAAAAAAATAATAAAAAATGAATAAATAAAATGGAGGAGATTAAAAATATATGACTCTAGGAAAGGTAACAAGGGATGAGTTGGACAGTCTCAAAACTTTCCAGCCCTGGGGCCTTAAGTACTTGACTTGCATCTGCCTCCTGTAAAATTAAAGCCTTAGATTCTTTTTCAGCACAAAATAGCTGGTGTGTAATATTGCAACAAATACACAATAATCATTATGTACTTTTATTTACATATAGTAAGGCAAAGAGAAGACAAGATGCAACTATTCAAAGACAGATTTGAATAGATCCTTTTCATGGAATACAACCTGTACTTAGTTTATGCAAAATGGAATTGCATAAACAAGGAATAGCAGATATTTTTCTACATAATAAACCAATTCATTACATAAGCAGGCACAATTGATAAGGCTTCCATTTTCTAGATGAGCAAGTTGGAACCTTATAGTCATTTAACCTAAACAAGTCCAACTGGAAATATATCAAAGATATATTGTTGAAGAAGATAAGAAAGAAAATGGAAGAGATCCATGGGTCTTCACAGAAATCTTGGTAGTAAGGACCAGACTTTTCGAAAGATGGGGAGCTGGGGGAGGTGTGTGTGGGGGCAATATGAAATAACTCCAACTAACATATGCATTACAAATACATTATCTTATTTCATCTTAACACTGTAAGTAGCAGAGCAGGAACTTGAAATCAGCTCTACCTGACTCTAGAAACCATGTTTTTCCAAGACACCATGTAGCTTAGGAGAAACCTTGACAAAGAATGTATATTTAGTTATAACATGACAGTTGAAGGAATTTCATAGAGAACGTTGTCAGGGTACAGAGACAGCCAGGGTGGAATGTGGTAATGAACCTCATCGAACTATAGAATGCAAGGGAATCTGCTTGAGAAAAACACTTGCCCATATGTGTTGACACTGACCAAAGTACAATGCCCTGATCAGCCACTGTAGACACCCAATGCTGCACCGGCTGTGGCTTGCAAGCTTAAAAATATGCTGACAGAGGTCCTTGGGGAGACTCCCACAAGCCAACGACAAGGGTGCTACCATACCAGTCTCCTTCTCTGTCAATCCCCAGTAAACATGTTGCCTGGTCCCACATTGGTCTCCAGCTGATCTCTCAGAGCAAGGCTGCTCTGACAAACATAACAGTTAACTTTTCTTTCTTTCTTTTTCTTTTTCTCTTTCTTTTTTTTTTTGAGAGACCAAAGGCAGGAGAAAGAAGGAGCTTGAACAGAAAGTTTTAGGGTTAGATGGTTAGAAGTTGTTCAGGGAACACTAAGTACATCAGCTTGGCTGGTTCTTAGGGTGCTGAAGGAGTGCATTAGGAGATAAGGTTGCCAAAGACCAGAATGTGAAAGATATTGCCTAGGTTAAGGAATTTGGGCTTCATCATGAGACAGTGGGGAGCATCAAGTGGTAGAATAATATGGTCAGACTATGATTTAGAAAAATCATTCTGGGGTGCAGGATTACCAAATGGGTTTAATGTAAAACTCACAGTGAAGGGTTATCTCTAAAGCAATCTCTGAATCCCTGAGAGGCTGAAGTTAAACCAGCCCAGACCTAAACGTTCACACACTAGCCACTAGCTGGCAGCAATGTTCCAAGAAACAGATGAGCTGTAGTTCCTAGCTGCAGCTTTCCCACCCAGCAAAAGGGGTTTTGAGGTGATGTGGTCACCTGATGGACTATATGAGTAGGTGGGAGGAAAACCGTTGTGGAAGGAACCCCAAAGGCTCATAGAGGAAAGGGTATGTGGCGGTCAGAGGACAGAGTGATCAATGCTTGCAGGATGGGTCGAGGGCAGTGGTGAGAGATGAGGCTGCGTCTGAGAGCTAGAAATAGATTATGAATGGCCTTGAATTTCCAAGTTAAGGAATCTGCATTACATCCTGAGGGAACTGGGGACCCAGGGGAGATTTTAAGAAGGAGAGAGGCATGACTACATTTCCACTTTACAAAGATCATCATGACTGCAGTATGGAGAATGTGAGGAAACAGACAGGAAGCAGAGAACAGCGAGGAGGTTCTCCAGTGATTCCTGAGGAGATGACAGAGTGGCCCGCACTAGGGCCAACGATTGCAATGGAAAGAAGGGGTCAGATTTCTGGGAGACTCAAGAAACAAATATCATAAAATGAGAAAGGGCATTAAAAATGTTATGACCAAAAAAGTTATGATGGAAGAGAATTAATATTCTTTCTCTGTTGTTAAACACACATTCTTAACTGTTGAATTTTCTGCCTAAAACCGCACTGGAACAAAGTCAAGATTGCGGAACTTCACTGAATCCAAATTCTAGTTCATTCACTCACCAGTCCTGACCAGTCTGTGGCGGGAACTGGGGACAAAAGGAATGACTTAGCAACTGCCTCCCCAGTCTGGTGGAAGGACAGCTGACTCCTGCAGTGTGGAGAGTGCTTTGATGGGGGAATGCAGCACTCCATTGCGGGGAAACGCGATTCAGAGGTTTCCAGGGAGAGAAGACTTTTGAGCCCAGAAGGTCAGATATAGGATCTTACAAAACCCTCAGTGAACCTATTTAAGCAATGGAAAAGAAAGGGGCCGGGGGCAGCTCCATAAACGATTGATCAGAAACGATCAACGTTACCTAATGCGCGACAGGTATCCCAGTGGGCTACTTTCCCGGGACGCCGGTACTAAACTAGCCACCATCTCCTGGAGCAAAAGGAACTCTCAGAATCTCAACGTGCAGTATCCCCAAGATGCTCCGGGACCGCCAGGCAGCCAGGCTGTGATTGGTGGGGGTCGAAGCTTCAGCTTTGATTGGTGGAGACACCACGTAGCCCCGCCCTTCGTGCCAGGGGACGGTAGGAGGCTGACGCTATGGGTACGCGACAACTGCCTTGGGCCTGGAGCAGCTCTGTTACGGTCGAGGATGCACTCCAGTTTACACCTGCGGTACACCGCGGTCCCTACGGAAAAGGCGTCAAGGGACCGGAAGCTGTGCCTCCTGTAGCATTGTGGGCCAAGCCTGGGTCGGGGCCACGGGCAACCAGCGCCTGCGCGCATTTCGTATCTTGGGAAAGGGCCGGCGTTCGGCGCGATGGTGCAAACCCATTGCGGGGAGGGAACCTGGGAGTGGTTTTGCGGGCGTTTCCAGACCCGGATTTGGGGCCCAAGGCTGGGGCGAGGGCGCTGCTGGGTTCTGCCCACCGCTAGGGCCTGGAAGCGTGGGCGCCAGTGAGCGGCAAGGGCTCTGAGCGCCATCTGCTTTGCATCCCTAAGCTCCGCCCTCCAGCGCGCCTCTCCCACTGCAGGTCAGGTTTCTCTCCATCCTTTGGTAACCGCCGCCCGAGTACTGCCGGGTAGTTTTAAGACCTCGGGGGCCCCCAGTGAAGCTGACAGATAACTCTCCCCCCCCTCCCCCCAAGTGATCAGGCTTCCCTAGTTCTGCTTAATCTCTCTTCTGGCTCCAGCCGTTTTATGTTAATTGCTGTGCCCCCAGGCTCAGGTAAAGCACCACCTTTCTGTAAACCTCACTTGTGAGATGGGGATGGATGACTCCTCAGGTTCTCTTTACCTAATAACGCACAGCTCATAGGCACTTCCAATTACTTTGTACCTATTTTCCTTCTTCACTCCCTTCTTATAACTCCTCTTCAGGCCAGATTTTAGTTTTGCTTGTGTGTTGTGAAGGCTTCATCAGGCCAAGTTCCCCCAAGGTTTTGTCAGGTAGGAACAAGTTTCCTTGGTGCTTTATTTCATCAGCTATTTCCAAGTGCCTGCTGGCTGCCAAACCGACTTCAGTGCTGGGGACCCAGATCAACCACACAGACTCCTTCCCGTTAAATTGAGACCAGTGGGAAAGAAGGATTTGAGTAAAGGGTGAAACTGTACAGTGTTGTAGGAACGGAACAGAGAATGTCAAAATTCACTTGGGGGACACGAGGAATCAGGTATTTAGAAAATATAAGCTGGAATCAGGGGGCATTTCCTAGTGAAATTGGTGGGAGAAGGCTGTTTGACAGACCATGTGCCTATACAATGGACATGGTTCCTTGCAGGAGGTGGGGTGGAGGGATAAGTATGGGGTAGGGGTTGTGCCATATAACTGCCAAAAGCAGGGGTTTAGCATATTTGACTTGAGATTCAGGCATATGACCTCTTTGAGCCTGTTATATGCAGATAAAATATCTACGTCACATTTAAGATAATGCATGTGAAGGCCTGAATATCAAGATGCTCACATTGCCTTTTTTTTTTTTTTGAGAGCCAGCTATCACAGGTGAAGGAAAATGGGAATGCCTTGAATGTTAAGATATTTACCTTTTCTCTGGGTAATAGGGATCATACAGATCCTTCAACACAGAAGGTGTTGATCACAGGAGGTGCTTGGAAAGGACTTGACAAAAAGGTCTAAAGCAATTATGGCAGTTGTGACCACTCTCCCACTCCCACCCAAATCTCCCAGCCCTTAATCCACAAATATTTCAAAGCCATGTTTCTAAAAACCAGCCATTTATATCTGTTTAGGTAAGTTACAGAGGATGGTGTATTTACAAGTTGTTTTGTCCAGATATACTATAACTTAGTGTATGTATTTAATATTGACAACCAAAAAAATATATAAATATCTTCCATCTATACACAGCAGGGCAGGAGCATCCACGTATTCTTGAGTAGTGAGTCCTCAGCCTCCCACGGCCCTCCTATCATGGTGATCGTCTGGCCCTCAGTGCAAAGGAGACTGGAACCTAGCAACCCAGTCTGGACCTTCCCCTCTCCTCCCTCCACTCCAGTGCTCTCAACTGGTCTCAGGACAAGAAAGATTATTTTGAGTGGTTGGGTAGGAAGAGATGAGAAAGGGAGAAAGGGTGAATCCTAATGAAGCCTGACCCCTGGGGTGGGGAGATTCAGGACTGCAGAAGTGAGTGGCCACAGCCACCTCTAGGGGTAGAAGCCTCGTAGTTCACGGTTCAATTAGTGTGTCCTTGGTCATAGGTCCAGACCTACATATTAGCTTGGTGAAGAAGGCAAGTAAGTGTAGGCAGGACTCCGTTCTCACCATTCAGGGTGAAGCCTGGGGGTGGGTATAGGAGACTCTGGCTGATACAAAAATAATAATAAAATCAGTAATAAAAAAATTATAAAATCTGTTGCTTGTCTGAATAGATCTGAGCAACAGTCTTGCTTTTGTTAAAATCCTGGAGGCGTTAAAGTCCGGAATATTCTTCTGGACATCATTGCTAGCTGAAGAAAGGAACCCCAGGGCCCAGCTCTGCTGAGATCTGTCTATTAGGAAGTTTCATCCAGCTGCCTATGCTGAGAGATCCTCGAGGCTGCTGGGAACAGGCTGGGCTGATGGTGTGGGGTGCCTCACACTTGGGAGTCAGCCCCCAGTGGGTGGAACAGCTCCTCAGGTGTCTTGTCACTTTGGCTGGCTCCCCCCTGCCGGAAACCAGAAGCAATCTCATCGAAGGTCCGGCCTTTGGTCTCAGGAACTTTGAAGTAGGTGAAGATGAAGAACAGAACCAGGAGCACGGTGAAGATGATGAAGACATAGGGACCACACAGTTGCTGAAAGACACAGACACACCTGGTTGGAGTCCTGATCCTACATTCCGGCTGCAGTAACTTGGATGAGTTACTTTACTCTCCTACCTCTGACCTGAGAAAGGATCACCACCTATAACATAGGAGTGCTGGGATGATTAAATGAGAGTCTGCCTGGCTGCACCTGGCACATAATAAGCTCCAGGGAACAAGGTTCCCAATTCATTGCAGAGCAGAACGGAGATAATTCAAAGCCAAGGAAAGAACCCTGGGGTTGAGATCAGGGTTCTTAGCTGCATGGCCTGGATTTCTGAGCCTCTTTCCTATGGGAATGGCTGGAAAGAGCACTTGGCAGACCAGAAATGGTATGAGTAGACCATGGGGATTCTTACCTCCACATACTGGAAACACATGCCCACAATGAAATTTGAGGTCCAGTTGGAAAAGCCAGCAACGGCAATGGCAGCTGGGCGAGGACCCTGGCTGAAGAGTTCAGCCACAATGAACCATGGGATGGGGCCAGGACCAATTTCAAAGAAGGCCACAAAGCCAAAGATGGCCACGATGCTCAGATAGGATAGCTGGGTCACCTTATCCTGTTGAGGACAAGAGAGAAAAGTCAGATTGGAGCCTCAGAGGAAATGCATTGCACAGGCAGCCTGGGCAGGGCTAAGAGCTCTGAGCTGGACAGCAGGAGGCCTGGAGCTGGCCCTGGATTTTCAGTATGACCTAGGTATCCTGCCTTAGCCTTAGGTCTTTGTTTCCTCATCTGAACAAGTGATTTAGGCCCTGCATGGCGGTTAGCTCTGTCTACCATCTGGGAATGGTTATGTGGTGTGCACACAGGAGGTGCTAAGAAGAGGTCCTCTGGCTGTGGGTGTAAACCAGTCTGCATGCAGCAGGAGGATGTGGGAGAACGCTATTAGAAGCTCTGTAAGGCACCCAGCTCAGGGCCGGCACAGCAGAGGCCTCAGACATGTAGTTCTATATAGAATATAATATAATCATTCCCCTGGAGGAGGCCACACAAGAGGGTGGGGGCTTTAGGTCAGATCCCAGATCTGCACTCATCACTGTGTGCTGGGCCTCCAAGCAATCGTAAGACTTTTTAAACTTTTTTTTTTTTTTTAAGATTTTATATTTTCAGAGAGAGGTGTAGGGAGAGAGGCAGAGAGGGAGAGAGACATCAATGTACGGTTGCCTTTCACCTGCCTCCAGCTTCAGACCTGGCTAGAGACCTGGCTTGCAACCTGGTTATGTGCCCTGGCTGGGAATCGAACCTTTGGGTTCCCAGGCTGGCACCTTATCCACTGAGCCACTAGCCAGGGCCATAGGACTTTTTAAACCTTGGTTCAACGATAAAATTAGTGTACTAGTACTTTCTTTATGCAGGGGCTGGACAAATGAATGTTCTCACGTGGGAGGTGCCTGGTACAGGGTTATCAGAGGCTACAGTAATGGGTTTGGGGCCAGGAGACACAAAGTCAATGCTGCATTACTAATAACCTCATGAAACCAGTTTTCCTCACCTGTAAAATGGGACTCCTAACTGAACTACACTGAGTTGTGTGGGCTGAGTGAGATCAGGCATGTTTCCATGCATCTGTGGTGAGGACAATACTTTCTAGAGCTGTTCAAAAAATGAAGGTACAGATGAAGATCTAAAAGGATTAGTACTGGGCAAAGCCACTTCTAGGCAGAGGGGAGTTGAGATCTGAGGCTGGGGTGCTGTGGTGAGGAAGCACCATGTTGGGAGGGGCCAGTTCAAGGCAGGATATGTTTGGGGAGAGGGCAGACCCACAGAGAGCAGCACCCCTGTGTGCTGATGGCCAGGCTGGGGCTGGGACAGGCACTTTGAGATCTGAAACCCACGTGAGCTTTGGTACCCGCCCCGCCACCTCGTCCCCAGTGTGGCAGCTCACCAGTAATGCCAGTGCAATGGTCATGAGCACCGCACAGGCTGCCATGCCAGCCAGTCCAATGAGGTGCAGTGTCCGCCGGCCAGCTCGTTCCACCACAAATAGCTGTGGGCAGAGAGAATGTCAGTGCTACCCCCACCTGGTGCCCCGCTGAACCCCCCCACCCACAGGCTCGCCCCCAAGGGTAGGAAAGCCGCATGCACTGCAGAGACCAAGGGGAAGACGGTATCACCTCCCTGACGCCTGGCTTAGGGGGCCACACAGGGAGCGAGGGAAACGGAGCTGGTCCTAGAAAGCCAGACAGCTGAGGATCCAGACTGTGACCTGGGGCAAATCATCATACCTCCCCAGCATCGGTGTCATCAACTTTGATACGAGTAATGAACTTGACAAGTTGAGGATGAAATAACATAGCACTTCGGGAGCCCATGACATATGCCTGGCTCACAGTAAATGCTGCTATTCACTTATGAGGCCCTGAAGCACTAAGCAGGACCCCGGCTGCTGACCAGTGGGCAGGCAAGGACGCAGAGACTCACCGACACGACCGTGAAGGCTGTGTTGACAATGCCAGAGCCAATGGTGGCATACACAGGCTGCTTCACCCCGGCCTTCTGGAAGATGTTTGTGGAGTAATAGAAAACCTACAGGACAGAGAAGTCGTTAGGGCTCCACCGGGCACTTTAGCCCTTCCCCTGCCTCTGTCCTAGTGGGTACGAGACGCAGGGTGAGTCAAGAATGAAGGGGACGCTGCACCAGTTTGGTTCTAAAGTAAAGCTTCTCCTTTGGTCAGGGCTTGTGTGTTATTTAAAGTTTGGGCTCTGTTCATAGGACGTACTTGATCACAGGGCTTGGCTGGGGCCACAGGAAGGGTGGGTGAGAGGCACTCACAGCGTTGATGCCCGACAGCTGCTGGGACAGCTGCAGCACCACGGCGATGAGGATGGGCTGGCGGTAGGCGGGGGAGCGGAACAGCTCCAGGATGGTGACCTTCTTCTCCCGCATCATCTGCCGGCTCTCCTCCTTCATTTCCTGCAGGTCGTGGGTCACATCCGCCGTCCCTCGAAGCTTCTTCAGCACTGCGGGGAATCGGAGGGAAGGTGGGGTGGCTCAGAGCGGGAAGAAGGTGAGGGCCGGGGGTGGGGAGGAGGGCAGGGCCCTGCCCGTACCACTCTTGGCCCGGTTCTCCTCGTTGCGGTTGATGAGCAGGAAGCGGGGGCTCTCGGGGCACAGGGGCAGCAGGATGCACTGCAGTATGGCGGGGATGAAGATGATGCTCAGCAGCAGGGGCCACAGCTCCTTGTTGCCCATGATGAAGTCCAGGCCGAACACCTGGGGGAAGCAGAAGGGGGGCAAGCAGCTCTGAGTGCCCCGGCCCTGGCTCCATGGCACCCAGCAGCCTTGGTGGGCTTTGTGTCCGCTCTGCTTGAGGAAAAGGGCTCCTGTTCTGTGGCTCTGCCACCACAGAGGCTCGAACATCTCTGACCGGAGCTCCCTCAGGAGGAAGATGGGGAAAGGAGGACCTACTTCCCGGCATTGGTAGGAGGACCATGGCACAGGGTGTGGGGTCTGCCAGTTTGCCACAGGATGCTGTTAGGGATGGGAACCGGAAAGCCCCCTGGAGAGAGGGTAGTGCATGTGAAGATATAAAGGTTGGAGGCATCAGAGAGCCCAGCATGGTGAGGAGCCAGTGGGCGTGCCTGAGGCTGTGCCCCAGGTGAGAAGAAGGGCCGAGTGGGCTGGGCTGGACTTGCTCTCCTGCCATGGAATTCAAAGGACCGTGAATGGTGGCACGTTCTCTGGGATCCATGCTAGCCTGTGTCCCAAGAAGCAGGGTTGGGGAAAGCTGGGTGAGGGGTCAGGTCAGGTGCTGTCTGGTCACACCCTCAAGAGCCATTGCAGCTGTGAGCCTGGGGCTGTGCTGGGGGAGCAGACCCTGCCCCACTCACCTGGGCAATGAGGATGCCAACGACGATGCCCAGCTGGTGCAGGGTGCCCAGTGCCCCTCGCAGGGCCGTTGGGGACACCTCCCCGATGTACATGGGCACGAAGCCTGTGGTGAGGCCGCAGTATACACCGATGATGAAGCGGCCTAGGATCAGCATCTCAAAGGACTTGCCCAGTTTTGAGAAGCCCATGAGCACAGAGGACAAGAAGGCCAGCAGATTTATCATCAGCATTGAGTTCCGCCTGGAGGTGGGGGTCACAGGTCAGATGGGTCCTAGATCCCATCTGGGTCATAGGGAATACCCCGGAACAGGCCATCTCCTCCCATTCCCACGCACCCATCTGGAAATTTCTGGGTGGGGCCAGGACCCTTCCACTCACCGGCCGAAGCGGTTAACAAAAAGACCCACGGAGAAGGAGCCAATCATGCCCCCCACGGAGAAGATGGCCACAGAGAGGGACCAGAGCGTGGTGAGTGTGGTACTCAAGATGCTCTCCCCATAGCGCTCGAACCACGTCTGGTTGTAGAAGTCCTCAATCACCTGCAGGGGGAGAAGCAGCCTAGGGGACAAGGCCAGGACCCAGGGGTTCTTCCCATGGGCACTTGCCCCTCAAGGAGGGCCATTTTCACAGGATGCTGGAGGGAGCCCAGTTCCTGGCCAGGCCACGAACTCAAACTCATGTTCTTGAATCAAGTCCCTCCCCCTTTGCGGGGCTCAGTTTACCCAGGTGACAAACAAGGGACTGGGCTCCACCTCCAGCTCTCAGACTTCCCTGGCGTGGTATCCGGTGCCCACTGTGGTTTAACATGCTCAACAGGACTTGTCGAGGACGATGGCAAATGACCAGTGGTAGAAGCTCCAGCACAGGTCACAGAGGCTGAGAGAAAGTGCTCATTCCCACTTGCCCCTTTTCTCCTCAAGGTACCTAAGGTCCCCAGCCCTCTTCCAACCCCCATTGGGGAGAAAATACAGGTGGACAGACAGGTTCTGCCATTGCCAGGCCCCGGGAGGAAGGGAAGAGCAGGCTCGCAGACCCCACACTTGGGGTCTGGTGTGACTGAGCGAGCTGCAACACAAGTCCCCCTTGTCTTGCAGGCTCAGCCCCCGTGGCTGGCCTGGCAGTCAGTCACTCCTTGAAGGACCTATGTATGGTCTCATCCCCGCTCTTAGGTGCCCAGCTGGGAAATATAGGAAAGGTTAGGACAAGGAAGCAGTTCTAGGAACTGGAGCCATCTGTCCTAGCCCAGGCCTGCCTGCCAGCCCTGCCCCTCCCCAGGGGAGGGCCTGGCCGGATCCCAGAAATGTGACAGGCAGGAGGTACCGGTTTTGCTGGCAGACAAACACCCAGTGCCATGGGACTGGCCAGACCCACCCCAGCCACATGTGCAGCTGGGCACAGGTCCAAGGTACCCAGAAACAGCTCTCTAAGCACACACACGTCCCTGCTCCATCATCTGAACATTCCTGGCTTCAGCCAGCCACAAACCTGCAGGCCCTCCTCCCCCTAGCATGCCCATCCCAGCATCCTGCCCCACAATCACACGGCAAGTTCACATGCACAGCAGCATACATCTTTCATACAAGCTCCATTGGCCCTGCTCTTGGCTCTCCCTACCCCTCCCTAGCCCCTGGGGCCTAGCAGAAGAGGAGGCCATGGGTAGGCACAACAGCCAAAGGGGAAATAGGCCTATGGGATGCCCACCAAGCGTGCTAGGCCTAGCCCCATGCTTATCGTGGGGTCCTTGGCCACCAACCAACTCTTCCCTACCCTGCTGCCATTATCCGTCCCAGGTCTGGAGACACCTGGCAGAGGCTGGGCTCTAAGGAGTGACGATACGGTGGACATAGGGAGGCAGGTAGAGGGGAGTGGCAGCCCTAATGATCTACTTATTCGTCACAGGGAAGCCAGGCACTGCAAGGGTTAGGTATCTGCACATAACCAAGTTTAGGTCCCAGCTCTACCACTTATGTCCAGTGTGACCAAGGGCTAAGGATTTCATTTCAGATGACATTAAAAATATCTACTTCATAGTGCTTCAGGGAATTAACAAAACACCCTTATGGTGCTTACGTGGTGCCTGGCACCATCGCAAAGTCAATGTTCCAGTACTGACCCGAGGGAAGTGCAGACCACTGATGACAAAGTCTAACCAAGCCCACTTCTAAATCAAGGTTCCTGCAAGATACAAGTCCAACCTCCCCCTCACCGATGCCTCTACCTGTGCCCCACATACCATTTCCCCACTGTCCATGGTAACTTTGCCTGGAGGGCCCACCCTGCCTTAACACCTTTTAAGACATGGTTCAGAAGGTCCCAAGAGTCTGTCCTCCCAGAGGACAGGGACCTCAGTGGAATTCCACCAGGGTCTGCCCCAGAGCTGGTGTCAGGGATGCCTAGTGAGAGAAGGAAAGAGTCAATGAAGAAAGGGCCTTGCGCTCTCCTTCTGGAAGGCGGATTTCAAGGAACAAAACAAAACAAAAACACAAAGTGCTTGTGTTCTTCAAGAGACAAAACCAACTCCAGAGGAGGACTGGTTGGGAACAGTAATGCTCCATTTATCAGGCTGAAGAGAACGAGTTGTCCTGGAGAAGGGAACTGTCCGGATAAATGACACTCGTCCGCTCGGAGGTCCCAAACTTTCCAGATGTCATCTGGGTGGAAATCTTTCTCACTCCTGTCACTCTCATTTTGCTGCCCTTATCGATTAGACCTATAAGTGGGGCTCCAGGGCACGGATGTCCTTGGAGCTCTTCTTTATAGGGGCAGGAAGAAATGTTTTCCCCAGAGGGCTTTTAAATAAGTTCTGCACCTGCTGTTCTCAGGGTCTTCCTGTGGTTCAGATGCTTGTCCACAGAACTCTCCACATTATTGTTTAAAACTTTGCCAAGAAGTCAGCTAATGGAACCCGTTTGAACTATGTGCAAAGCAAGGCAGCAGGTCAGTGGGGAGTAAGGGCTCACTGTCTGCAATGAGCTGAAGAGTGTAGGCCCAAGTTTTTATGTTGGCATTTCAGGTCCTTTAACCTCTTCTGGGGGCTGGCTGGGGGTGTTGGGGACCATGTGTAAGTGGGGTGTTACTGGAGCCCCCTAGTTAAGTTTCCTGCTTGTGGTGACAAGTCGGAGGGACCAAACCTCGTACAGGGCTGACCCCTCTATGGCTCACGAGCTCCCCTGCTACTCTGCTACTCAGACCACCTCACGGGACCGGGAGGAGTGGGCAGCCAGGCCCTTCCACCTTGGTCCCAGGCTCAGCCTTTCTGCCCCCAGCAGCACTTCCTGGCCAAGCTGAGGCTGCACAGTGGATTCCTCCCTCTTGATCTGAGGCTTGAGATTTCTGGGAAGAAGCTGTGCCTGGGTTTTCATTCCTGCTGCTGGTGTGGGAGCTGTGTGCGCTCTAGCCCCTCCGGTGGGGGGTCCATGCTCCACGTGAGGCTCGCAGCTGGCTCTGGCCCAGGAAAAGCAGGGCAATCCCTGGAGAATCAGGGGAGCCCTACATGGGGCCCCTGCTTCCCCCCAGTTACTGGCCTCAGCATCTACCCTAGCGGTGGCTGGGTGCCCCATAAGGGAAGAAGAACCTACTTAGTCCTCCCCTGAAAGGGTCCCACATACCCAATCTCCACAAACTTACTAGCAGCCGCACTGGCCTGGCTTACATTTGAGGGCAAGCCTGGTACAGCCGACCGCACATGTTCCTCTTCCACGTGCCCATCACAAGCCTGGCAGATACCCTTGATCCCGCCATGTCCTCCATCCAATCAGCCAGCAGGTCCTGTCAATCCTGCCTCCTGAGTTGTCCTACCCTCTCTTCATGCAACACCCACCTCTCTTGGATTCTTCTCCTAACTCCTCCCATTTACTGAAGCCAGGCTCCTCTTCTCACAATTAATAACCCTGCAACAGGCAATGGGAGATCTGCCCACCCAACGCACAGGTTCACTTGACCCTCTTCACCTCCTCTCATTTTATAGCTCATTCCAACCTCTCCCCCGTGGCAAGCCAAGGGTCTGTGTGACTGCATGCACTCTGGGGAGAAAGGGAGGGTCCTGCCAGTTTGAGGGGGCATTGTCAGGAGTTGGGGGCTATCAGGGATCTCTGTCCTGTTGTCCTCTCATTGAACTAGAGGGCAGTGGCCCACTCGGTGACACCGTAGGGGCCAGCATGGAGAATTGGGTTGG
This sequence comes from Noctilio leporinus, assembly GCA_004026585.1. Lineage (NCBI taxonomy): Eukaryota > Metazoa > Chordata > Mammalia > Chiroptera > Noctilionidae > Noctilio > Noctilio leporinus. The sequence goes on along the minus strand of PVIW01003455.1, from coordinate 107,891 downwards.
CTCTGGGCAGCTGAGAATCCCTTGGTTTCCTAAATGGTTTCCAGTATAAAGCTATTTCTCACCCCAGCAGTTCTCTTGCAGGTGAGTGTAGGGGTGGGGGAGGAAGGCTTGTGACATGACCGACTCCTTGGGCATCACCTCTCACCACTCAGGCAACTTCAGGTAAAGGACCACTCATGTGCCCATCTGCGGAGGAAGTGGCCACTTCCTGTGTCAAGGCAGTGTCTGCAGCGGGGCGCTGGCATGAGGTGGAGCATGCTGCCCGTTATTCACGTCACTGTTGTTCTAAGAACCCACCACTTTCAGAGGAGCATTAAGGGCTTGTTTTAAAGATCTTACTTATTCTTAAAGAGAGGGGAAGGAAAGTAGAAAGAGAAGAAGAGAAATACTAGCATGCCCCCCACAACAACCTAGGCTTGTGCCCGGACAGGGAAATGAACCAGTGACACTTTGGTTCTCAGGCCAATGCTCAATCCACTGAGCCACACCAGCCAGGGCAAGGACAGGGTTTTTTCCATTTGCAAATTGCAGGAAGACAAAGCATTACCCTAAGGAATTTCTACTGTAGAAAAGAATCTGAAGGAAAGTTCTATCAGATTCTACTGGGTGCATAGAGCCCCATGGCATACACTTCAGCTGGGGAAAAGAACAACTTTATAGGATTCGGAGGACAAGATGACTTATCTTACAGGTAGTGAGTTTCCTGACCGCAAAGCGCATTCAACTCACCTTTATTTATTTTTTTAAAGATTTTATTTATTATTTTTAGAGAGAGAGGAAGGGAGAAAAGCAGGGAGGAAAGAGGCATCAATCTATGGTTGCCTTTCACCTGCCTCCAGCTACACACCTGGCTAGAGACCTGGCTTGCAACCTGGTTACGTGTCCCAGCTGGGAACTGAACCAGTGACCTTTGGGTTTGAAGGCTGGCACCTTATCCACCGTGCCACCAGCCAGGGCCCAATTCACCTTTTATAGCAGTGATTGGTAAGCATTTTACGTAAAAGGCTAGATAAGAAAATATCAGCATCTGCGGATTACGCATGGCCTCTGTTGCTCCCTGTTCTCCCGCCAACTCTTTAAAAATGTAAATTAAAAACACTCTTAGCTCATGGGCCATACCCGAACAGTCCACTGGCTAGATGTGGCCTTGTTGCCAGTTTTGATCTAGAACTCTAGACTACTACCTATAGAAGGGTCATGTGTTTTAGGACCTCTGGCTCCCGGTAGACATTCCTCTAGCCCAGGAGACCTGAGTCTCCTAAATCATCTTGAGAGAAAATCAGTTCCCTTTCACCCTCTTCTTTCTCATAGATATTACTTTGGGGATGAAGGAGTTAAACCGCCAGCCAAGCTTTGAGCTCCAATTAGAAAGGCCATGTTGTCTGGGTTAGTTCCCAGGAATTTGACCCCATATTTCCTGTTCTTCTCCCCACCCCCACCCTCCAGCTGGAGCTGCCCCATCCCAGTCCATAGCAACTCTTAGCCACACCCAAGGGTCAGTTAGTTCAGAGTGAGATGCTCCAGGTGGGGCTGGACTGAGCACCCTGGCCCCTCGGCCCAACATCGCAGACAGCTGGAAGCTGGGCCCCAACCCCACAGCAGAGCAATGGGCCACCCAGGTTGCTTCTCAGGAAGAACACAGAATTGGCTTCTCCCCAAACCCAGGCCCGGCCTCAGTTCTGGCCCCCTCACTGGTGCCAGGGTCTCCACTGCAGACAGAAGGATCTTTATCTACTCCTCCGTACTACTTGGACACCCCACACCTTTGCATTTTCCTTTGTACCTTCGTCCTGGTGAGCTGCTAATCATCTTTCAGAAAATGCATGAACACTGCCCTGGAGAGCCTTCCTAATAACCATGCCTCCTTCTCTTTTGTGCTGGTTCTCAAACAGCGGCAATGTGACCCCCAGAGGGCATCTGGCAATGTCCAGAGCCATTTCTGGTTGCCACACTGGCGGGGTGTTATTGGCATCTAGCAGGCACAGGCCACGGATGCTGCCAGATCCCACGATACTACACCAGTATCTGGCCCCAAACGTCTCATGTTGAGAAAACCCTGCTCTATGGGCCAGGTACCTCTTCCTTTCCCCCTTCTCTGTTCCCGCTGGCCTGCCCACATTCCCATGACTGCCCTAAGAAAGTCACTACACGGTACTATGTGCTCCCTCTAGACTAAATGTCAATATGGGGACAATCTGATTCATAATCTGACTCATCTGTCTCTGGGGCCCACACAGGCTAGGGGGGGAGACAGTATTCATGGCTAATAAACCAAGCCATGAATCTGAGGGGCTTAAGGGCTGATGTACCTACGACAGGGTGTAACGGTGTAGTAAAGATTCTGTAACTGTGTGTGGTAAACTGTCAAGATGTCTGCACATGACTGAGCTTAACTTGCCTTGGAAGTCAGAGCAGGAGGGACCAGCCTGGGTAGCAGCCGTAGGTGTGTGAAAGGGTGTTTTGGTGTTCGCCTGCCTACAGCGTGACACAGTGGTTGGGCGGCAGACTGGAGTCAGACTCCGTGGGTTCACATCCCAGACCTGCCACTTACTGGCTGTGCATTCTTGGTTTAATCACTTAACAACTCTGTGCCCCACTTTCTTATGTTATAAGGAGCCCTTGAATTAGGATTTCTACAGCACTGAGAACAATGTCTGACACACTGTGAGCTATGAGTCTGTATTAGTGGAGTTGGGGGAAGGGGGCAGGGGAGCCAGAACTCTTTGGATCTAGGCAGAGACAAGGAGAAGCTGCCCAGAGTGCTCAGCGCTCCGCAGGCAGTCTGGGGGCAGGCGGTCTGAGGGCTGGGACGCTGGTATCACCTCCAGGACTTTTCACTCATCCAGCTGCCGCCCTGGGTGAGGCAGACCTTTGGTGGCCCTCCAGCTCAAGCCCTGCCTTTGTCAAACAGGGAGGGCCAGCCCCAGCCCCTGCCCCAGCTCTGAGGATGTCTCCTCAGGCATTTCCCAGACAAGCCTGACGCTGTCCCTTGGCCAGGAACTCAGGGTTTTCAAACGGCCTTGAGTCATTTCTGTTGGCAACTCAGCCCCACATGGAGGGGGAGGCAGTTTTCTCCACCCAGGATGATGTCCTTCATTTATTTGCTTTCTGTGGCTGAGCTCACCTCGTTCTCCCCCACTCCTCCCTCGTCCTCCTCCGCAAACCCGCTCCAGGGACACAGAAAGCAGGAATCACATGGATGTTGCCCACAGGATGCATTTGGGACAGCGGAAGGGCAGTCCAGGTGGCAGGTTGCATGTTAGGTGCTGCCTTTCTGAGTTCAGGTGACCTCACCTAGCCTTGGTTTCTGCATTTATAACTTCAGCCTCACCCGCTCTAAAATCTCTAAAGGAGTGTATTTATGGGAAGTTGCCTTGTAAACGTTTAAGATGATATGATTGATTAACCACTTCCAGGAGGAAGCACCTGGGCCTGTTTAAAGGACACCATGCTGCTGATAATTAAGATTAGTAGGGAGCAAAGTCTTTTCTGGAAAACAGGCCAACGCGGGCAGCCCTGCAGTTTCCCAAGAGAAGCCCTAAACAGACAAGGGCGGTCGGCACGATCCCGGCAGGCTGCTGGCACTTCCTCGTTGGTGGCTCACTTAGTGCTGCCGCATCTCTCCACAAGCTGTTCCTGTTGCCCAGGATACCCGCCCTCCTTCCTCGCAGGGCTAACTCACCCTTTAAGGTCTAGGGCAGCTGCCAAGTACTTCAAAACCCTTCCTGTCCCTCCCAGCACCAGCCATTCCTTTCTCTTTGCTCCCATGGCACCTTGAGGCCCTCTACTAATCATACTCTGGCTTTTGCTCAAGGGTCTTCCCACCCCACTGGGTGGTTGAGTCTTAGGAGGGCAGGGCCCAGGGGAGACCATGTGTTAGGTGGCTGCCTAAGGACCAGGATGTGCTGTTGTGCTCACAGCTTTGTCCCTCCCTAGTATTTAGGACACTACCTGGCAGCCCTTAATGAATGGACTCGTTGAATAACTTTGTTGAATGAAGTTGGAAGAACTGAATCCTATGCCCAGGCATCTCTCAGCTCGCTTTGATTGCTCAGTTTTATGTTGTCCTCTCCCCTCTTCACATATTAAATGTATCCCTTCTAATCTGCTCCTGGTTGGAAGAACCAGGGCCAGCCAGGCTTGTGAGAAGAATTTGTAAAGTGGGAGAGTAAACAGACGGGAGTGCCTGAGCACACGCCCAGTAAATGTCACTAGATTTCACTGTGTGCTATCAATTCCAGCCACTTGGATCTCTGGCTCCAGGCCGCAGAGGCTAGTTTCTAAAGTGACATTTGGACAGGTGCCACAAATGCACAGTTTACAGACTCAGCCAGGGCCCGTGGTGCTGCCCACCTGGCCTTCTAGATGCCCTGGCTGACTGCCCACCTGCCTTCCACAGCAGTTCTCATCTTCCACCTACTTCTGATTAGACAGGAAGGCCCAAGAACTGGAGAATGTCACTCTGGATCTGTTCACATCCTCAACCTCAGAAGTACCTTAGTCCCTCCAGCCAGATGCAGCCCCTTTGCCTCTGCTCCACCATCTTTCTCCTGGACGAGCCCTGCCCCACCACTCCTCACCCTCTCGTCCTCTGCCGATCGAGTCCTTAAAAATGAAGTCTTTGTATATAAAAAAAATCTTAGCCAGGTAGCTCCTCTAGCTGCCACTCCTTCATTGCTCCCTTCCCCCTTCTCTCCAACCCACTGTAGGGAAGTTTCTAGTCACATGGCCCCCACAGCCAGCCTGTGCCACCTCAGGGTCACCACTGGGTTTTTCACATTCAAAAATATGGAGCTAATTTGTCCAGGTCACCCTCTGGGTTCCCCCGACAGCAGCATTCCTTCACTCTGCCCTTCCACCATTTCCCAAGTGCCTCTCATGAGGGACAGGCACCCTTGCCTTCAGGTGCTTCTGCTCTCCCTCTGTTCTGTGAGGTTCTTATCTCCTGCCTTGGAGGTGCCAGCTCTCCTCCTGCCAAGGACCCTCCTCTTCTGTCAGTGAGGCTTTACCGTTACCCCTCTCTGTATTCCAGTCTCTCTAGACCATCTTCCTATCCTGTTATTTGGGTACCCCAGTATCCAGTTGGATACTTGCAACTTTTCTGCAGCTGACTATGCACCTAGGTAACAGGTCCCATGTCCACATGCTTCCTGTATATCTCCTGAGGGACCACACCAAACCTCAATGTTCCATGGGCCCTATCAGCACCTCCCATACCTGCCTCCCCCCCAGGCCAGGAGCCTCCTCCAAGCCAGGACCAGGAAGCAATTTTTAAACCCTACTCCCCTGTCCCTACACTGTTCTGATGATCAAATCCTGCTTATCCTTCCTGCTCAGTGGTTTTTTTCTATCCCTATTGCAGGAGCAGCTGTCCCTAGTCTCACATGTTCAAATCTAACCCAGTACCCCAGACACCGGGTTATTTTCCTTAAATGCAAATCTGTATCATTATCTGTCCTCTTGAATGGGTTCCCATCGTCCTCATCCTGAAGCCCACACTCCCTAGGTTGCCTTGATGGTGGTGCCCACATATCCATTCTGACTGTCCTGTGCCATGCCAGTAACTGGATATTCTTTTTTTTTTTTTTTTTTTTTAAATATGGGGCCTGGGGTAGGTTATTTCTAAGCCCTCATATTCCAATTCTTCTCTTTTTTTAAGATTTTATTTCATTATTCTTAGAAAGAGGGGAAAGGAGAGAGGCAGAGAGGGAGAGAAACATCAATGTATAGTTGCTTTTCCCCTGCCTCCAGCCACAGATCTGACTGGAGACCTGGCTTGCAAACTGGTTATGTGCCCTGGCTGGGGAATTGAACCTGTGACCTTTGGGTTCGCAGGCCGGCACCTTACCCACTGTGCTACCAGCCAGGGCTTGGATATTCTATAGATGAAAACTGGCCCACAGGCCTTTGGTAGCCAGCTCTGGCTCACCTGTGGCCCTCTCAACCTTCTCTCTCCCCCCATTTACCTAAGTCACACAGCAGAGTCCCCACCCCCACCCCCACCCCAGCACCCATCCTATTCTGTTCCTGGAAACATCTCCTGTATCCTGATCTTAGAGTCACAGTTATGTCAGTAACACTATGTGACCAGTCAGGACATCGCTTGATCCAGTAGTTCTCAACTTTGGCTGTCCATGAGAATCAGTTAGAAAGCTTTACAAATTCAATGCCCAAACCGAAGCCCAGACCAATTAGATCAGAATCTGTAACTGTCCGGGGAATCTTAATGTGCCCCCAACCTCCCTCCATAACGGTAGGCTTTCTGTGCAAAGGACTCGCAGGTGGCTCCGAGGCACACACCTTGGCAAGAGCCATGGAGAGCAGTTATCAAGGCAGGGCTTGGAGCTGTTTCCAGCATGGGACCATAGTTCACCATTGTGGACATGCTTTAAAAAGCCCTGTCACATCCGCTACAGCTGAGAATGACTCAGCAGGCCAAGCCTTCCTGGTGACCCGCCACTGAGCACTGGGTGTAGCCCTGACAGCCACCTTCCACCAGTTTAGAGCAGGCCCAACCCTGATTACCAACACCGCCTGGTTCCCCCAAACAGGCCTGGGAGCTTTGGGAGCTAGCTACACTCTCTTTCTAGTCTGGACAAGGAATGTGGACAAGGGAGGCTGTCCACTCTCACTCTATCCTCCCAGGAGGCTACAGCGTATTACACTCAAGTTAGAGGATTTTAAGCTCCTAAGAGGTTGGTCAGAAAGAGGTCACGTAAGGACTGGCTTCTGACTCCAGTGTTTACTAGCTCTGTGAACTTGCACCCAAGGTCGTTCATCCACCCGCATCGGCTTCAGGTCCATAAAATGGAAATCACCACCCAACCTAAGAAACATATGCAAAAGACCTGGTGTAGAGGAGGGTGTAGTACAGTTTCCTTTTTCCTCTTCTCTCTTCCCTAAAGCAAGGTGGGGTCGGCCAGAGGTGATTAGCAGGGTCCCTCTTAATCGTGCCATTCAAGTGAATAAGTGAGGATAGATCTGGGATGTGTGGTGGGGAGAAGGAAGTCAGCACAGATCTCTACCCCCTGCAGTTTCCTAGGGCAAGAGACCGTTTCTTGTGGCTGGCATAGGGCCTCCAGGGAGAGGAGGCAGTTTCAACCTAGAACAAGACGCCTCCTAGGGAATGTGCTGTGAGTGGATGGCTGTTAAGCGCAGGCTTGGGGACCACCTGGCTGGGAGGGCTCCAAGGCAGACTGGTGTTGGATACCAGCTCCATCCCTGACTAGCTGGGTGATGCCAGGCAGGTTTCTTCTCTCTGGTTACTCTCTCCACCTGCAGGATGGACACGGCAACACTGTCTGCCTGCCTGAGAGCAGCAAGTGAAATACATACCACATAGCCTCAGGGTACCGCATAAATGCAGCATCATTAATTACACCAGAGATTGTTTTGATTATTACAAATGTCTGAGTTGTGTGGGAGTTGTGTGTAGGCTCAAGATGACCTATTCAGACCTCATGTTTCTATGGGCCCTGAGCTTCTAGAATTCGGTAGCTTTAAGGTTTGTTTTCAAATCCTCACCCAAGGATATGTTTATTGATTTTCAAGGGAAAGGAAGGGAGAGAGAGAGAGAGAGAGAGAGATGTAAGAAACATCAACTGGCTGCCCTCTATAGGTGTCCTGTCCAGAGACCAAACCTATACAACCTTTTGGTGTATGTAATGTTGCTCCAACCAACCGAACCACCGTGGCAGGGCTGCAGCCCCAAACTTTTAAGGCCAATGTCAAGAATTTCTGACCTGTTCAGGGCTGAAGATCAGCTACTGAAGTAGATGATGAGTTGATAAGCCAAGGAAAGCAGAGCACTCACCTTTTGTGGGGCATTGATAACGCCAGTGTTGTAGCCAAACTGCAGGGACCCGAGCACGGCCCCTCCCACGGCCAGCATGAGGCGGCTCGTCAGCTTCTGCAGAGGAAAACACACACTGTTACAGAGAGATCTGGCCCCAGGTTACTACAGAGCAGGGCCAGGGCTGGCAGGATCCTGGTTCAGGTATCTCGCCTCATTCCGGGCACTACACCAGTCTTTCTCCCAGGAAACATGGCCACTTTTTGACTTCAGGTGCCTCAATAGCCCTGCTAACTCCTGGGCACTGAGCTGGCCAGACTCATTCTTGGGGTTTTTTCTTTCTCTGTAGCTACATCTTGGCTAGAGATGAACAAGCCTTGGCATTCTCTGGGGTCTCATTCCCCTGGTGGAGACAGGCCTGGGGTCCAGATGGCTCTAGACTCTGATTGGGAGTCCCAGGAACCAGTGCCCCTATGCAGCGGGGGGACATTGGGAGGGGGTGCAAATTACATGGGAAAAGCAGCATAGATGGGGTGAGTGCCCTCAATCTGGGCCTACTTGATCTGAGAATTACAGCAGGCTAAGTGAGTCTTTCCATTCCTCCAGGACCCTCTACTGGTTGGTCTGCAAAATGGGAATTGCTTCCCCTTGATCAGCATTGAAGGTATGATCTACCCTCTGTCCCCCTCCATTCACAGGGCTGGAAACTGAGTCCCACGAGGCAGATGAAGCAGAATTCCAACTCACTCTGTGGTCTACAGAGAGCCAGGCTGGAGCTCGGGGCTCCCTGATTCCCCGCCTAGTGTCCCTCACAGCAGCCATCTCCAGACCTTGAGCCTCTCAGGGTTATTTGGTCACAAATGACATACCAGCCAGGGCTGTTCTTTGGAAAAGTGACACGAGGCAAGTCAAGAGTGTGAGGCCAAGGTGTTTCCAATGGGCAAAGGGCTGGGGGAGAAAAAAGATGGTGGGTTTCTGTCCCCTGGAAGCTGAGGGCCTGAGAGCAGCAGGCAGGAGGGCCCTGGGTGACAAGGTGCCTCGATTTATTCTTAAAGAAGTAAAGAAATGTCAACGGTAGGCAGGCCCTTGACCGGTCATGAGAGGATGGAGCCAGAACAGGGACATTAAAGAACAACTGGGGGCACTACAGCAGGCTGGGGACAGGAGGGGAGGGTGGGAAAGCTCTCAAACGGAGCCACACCGTGGAAATGAAACTCAGCCGTGTGGGCTTCAGCTTCCCCACAGAACCCAGAAGCATCCCTGACCTCAAGATCTTCACAGACAGCGCTGGGCTTAGCTCTTAATCATATGTTCCTAGTACGGTCTTTTCATTCTCTAGAATCTGTCAGGCCAATGATTGAGAAAGCCAGTTTCCACAACACAGGCTGAGGAAGAAGGAAGCTTTGGACAGCCCGGGCACACATGCTCATCACTCAGAGGCTGTTTTCCGTCAGGTGAGCACTGGGTCCTTTCTTCCCACCACACCGCTGGCCCCTTCCTACCCAAACTTGCACATTCATCCTGGATGCTGGGGCTTTGTTCACGGTGGGCCGCATGCCCTTTAAATCCCATCCTTCACAGCCCCGCTCAATCCCCTCCTCACCGCCCCCACCCACACAGCATGCCCCAAGGCCCCATTCTCTCAGCTACCTGGAGAGCCTTCAGATCCAGGGCTGTCAGTTCTGAGAGGGTGGGGAGTGCCTGACAGACCCCTGGCCAAACCCAACTCTTAGGGTGACCACTGGGATGAGTAAGAGGATGTGGAGAGCCACTGAGCATTGACAGAGGGAGGGCTCAACAGTAGCTACCGAACCCTACACGGCAGAGCGGTCTCCGCAGTGAGTCACAGGCATTAGCTTGAGGCTGTCCAGTGGTTATTCAGGGTGTGATAAAAAATGGTGCCGAACACACTGTTTTTCTAGTGCACAGTAGAATAAAGACAAAACAAGCAATGCAAACCCATGACTTAATAAAATAGAGCATAACTATATAATGCGATATAAAAAAGAAAGTTCCTCAGGTATTGATTTGGGACACACACCAAGATGTATTAAGTGAAAAAAAAAAAGTACACGTCAGAGCAGCATGTGTTGTACACTACCTTTTAGGTAAAAAATGAATTAAGAAAGGCTAGGGGGTGGCGGTGGGGAAACAGCGGTACCTCGGGACTCGTCAGCTTCAGAACTTGTCAAACCTGGTACTCTATCACATTTTCTTCTTTTTTTCATCAATGTATAGTTGCCTTTCACCTGCCTCCAACTATGCACCTGGCTGGAGACCTGGCTTACAACCTGGTTATGTGCCCTGGCTGGGGAATTGAACAGTAACCTTTGGGTTTGCAGGCCAGCACCTTATCCACTGTGCCACCAGCCAGGGCCTGTATCACATTTTGATAAGGAAAAAATATTTCAGCACTTGGTGTTTGCTCATCACTTGTCATGCTTGCTAGAACTTGCATGAGTCAGTACGCTGCCCCGCAAGAGAGAATGCTTCATCAACTGTCGCCTTGCTTGCTCACCACTCTTCGGAAGAAACTAATGATGAATACTGAGGTACTGCTTTTTAATTCCTACTTATTTAAAAGAGCACACAAGAAAGGCACACTTTGAGGGAGGGATCGGGGTTACAGAGGCGACAGAAAGGAGATTTCCTTTTATACCTGTTGGCACGTCTTTGAATATTGAATCATGTGAATATATTACCTATTCAAAAAAAAATTGTTTACATGCCCCGCAGTTTTCATATTACTTAAAACAAAGCAATTTAAATGAAAATATAAGTGACAACACAGACAATTTGTGCATATGAATGCATGGCACTGCAGCAGGGGCTCTTTGAGAAGTAGTGCTATTATTATAGGTCCTGTTTTAGCTCTCCCTATGTTCTGGGGGTCCCTCTGGGCCTCTGAAGTTGCCCCGAGGACCCTGTGGAGCAGTGTAGCCTCTGGCAGTGGGGGGCTGCTAGGAACTGAGGTGACCCCTTTTGCTGGATTTGCCATTTGGCAGGTCAAGGTCAAATTCTGCTTTAGAAAGCCTGTCAACCCACATCCTGAGGTACAGCCACATCCACCCAGTCAGGCTGCTGCATCAGGACCTACTAAGATGCTCAGTGACGTCAAGGAAAATGCTTCTGATCCAGTGCAGAGGCTAGTGTGGTCCAAGATTCAACCAGCGGGTGGGAAACGGCACTGTGGGAGTCCTGGAGAGAAAGACTTGTAATTTTGCTTAGGGACGATCAAAGGCGGGTTTTCAGGAGGTGACACAGGAGTTGAATTGTGAAGGACATGCAGGGAGTCTGCCTAGTGGGGAATCAGTGGCAAGACTGCATGCTGGGTAGACACGACCCTTTGGGCAGAGGGGAAACATGGGCCCCATATAGTCAGAATAAACAGGAGTGCTCAGTGTGGCCGGATGCTAGGTGCAGGGGCAGACCATGGCCTCTGCTCTTTGGTAGGCATGCGGCATTGTGACCAGTCACACATCCATACTCTCACCCCACACTGTGCCCACCCAACCCAACCCTGCTTGATCACGGCTGGACTTGGAGGCAGAAGACCCAGGCTAAAGACAGTGAGCTGCTTCCTTTCACCTTGGCGTTGGGGTATGGTGTGGCCCTGGATATGGGCCTCAAGTTTCCTCACATAGGTTCCTTCCCTTTTGGTTGCCATCAAGGTCTTTATCAGTCCCCACCACGGAGTGTGCAGGGCTCACCTGACAAGTGTTTTCTGAGTCAGGGAAGGATGGGAAGCTGCCCTTGATAGAGCCACCATGTTACCATCTACCCCCACCAGCCCTGTGCCTGGAACTAAAACATAGTGATGAACAAGTTAGTGATGCCTTAGAGAAGGGGTACAAACCAACCTGTGGCTCTTATGAAGCCTTTTTTAGGGGTGAAGGAGCAATGTGGAACTCAAGAGCCTGAGACCCCCTGGGGATGGGGCACTTTCTAGAACATCCAGACTCTGCCCTTGCTGTGTCCTCTATCGTCTCCAGCTTTGGCTCCAAGCAGTTGGGCATACGGCTATGCTGTTCACCCACCAGACTGGGAACGCCTTAAGTATGCGAACCTAGAGCGCCCAGGGTAGGACGCAGCGCAGAACCCATGTGAAAGAAGCCCCACCATTTCTGAATTCAGCTTTTGAGCGAAACTGGCTGTGTGTGTGTACCCGTTCTTCCAGAATGGTGTTCATCCTAACAGACTCTAACTTGGCCACTATCAATTCTCTTATGAGTACTGGAACCTCAGCTCTTAGAGGCAAAAACAGGGTAAAAGTAACCACCTTGCCTCAGGGTAGCCGCAGGGCTGGAGAGGAAAGAACCCTTAACAGTGGAGACCCTGACTCTCCTCCAGTGCCACAGACCCCTCAGGTCCACAAATGCCCTGGCTCAGGGTCCAGCACAGAAAATGACCTCAGGCCCCCCACCCCTCATCACCTCTATACTAATGCTTGGGGTGCAGTGCCTTACTGAGAGCTCTCTCTCCCTCAGGAAGGCAGCAATGAGGTGTCACCTTCTGGGACCTCTCCTCCACACACCGGGATGATGACGGTCCTGGCCATGGAGCACTGCTAGCACCGTAGTTTTTTGGTTCTGCTTTTTTAAGATTTCATTTACTTATTTATTTCCAAAGAGAAGGGGAAAATGGGAGAAAGAGAGAGAAAAACATTGATGTGTGAGATACATTGGTCAGGGCCCACAACCCAGGCAGGTGCTCTGACTGGGAACTGAACCAGTAACCTTTAGGCTCACAGGCCAGCACTCATTCCACTAAGTCACACCAGCCAGGGCATCATGGCCATTTGTGTTTTGTTTTGTTTTGTTTTTAAATATGGAACACTTCACAAATTTGCGTGTCATCCTTGCGTAGGGGCCATGCTAATCTTCTCTGTATCGTTCTGATTTTAGTGTATGTGCTGCCGAAGCTAGCACACCACAGCCTTTTGACTTGCCGTGTGCCCTTCCTTGGCACAGCCCTCCGGCCCTGGGCTTGGCCGTTCAAGCTGGCCTTTGGTCAATATTGGCAGAGGCAGGACATTTCCTGTGGGAGGTGGGTCCAGAGTCCCTCCCATCCTTATTCCCCGTGTGGCTTCCCCAGGTGCACTGGAACATGGGACACAGTCTTTGTGACTCCTTGGCCCCCAGTTCTAAGGAGGGTGGGGAGGGAGGGGGTGAGGGCTGGGGCTTATCAGATCTATGATAGCTCCCTTTTTAAATATTTTATGTACATTACTTTTCTAAGATTTCATGTGAACAGAATTCTAGGCATTGAAAAAGAAGCCCAAAAAAGTACAGAATTGCTTTAACACCCTCCTGTGATGGATGGGAACTGGAAGGTCAGCTGCAGGGGTCCCAGGATGCTCAGAAAACAACAGCCAATGCTGGGATTGAAGTTCTTCAGATTCCTATACTGTTTTAATTGTCTTTGCTACTCTCTCTGCCCTTATCCTTCAAAGAGAAAGAGGGAGGGGTTATTGCAGAGGATGTTAGGTAGTTACTCCCCCCCAAAGCCATTTCCTTCAAACTTCCCAGTGATGTCAGGACTTTTGCCTGGCTGAGCCTCCCTGTGCCCCATGGTGGCCCTGGAGGCAGAAGGGACCCATCAGTCTTGGAAGCAGAGAGGACAGGAGGGAGCTGCCAAATGGCGCCAGCAGCACCAGCAGCACCAGCAGCACTACAAGGGGCTAGGACCTGGCAGGAGCTTCTCACCCATCCTGATTTAACCCCTAGGAACACACTGCCGGGACAGACCGCTCCCACTTTCACAGAAGGAAAAATGGGAAGGGCTCAGAGAGGAAAAGCGGTACAGGAAAGCCCCTTGGCTTCTGTGCAATGTCAAGTGGGGGGGTCTTGGATGCCAAACTCTGTGCCCTTTCCGCTCATTTCCTCCCCCATCAGCTTCCAGGTCCCTGAAAGAAACGTTTCTACCTGGTGCTTTCTGTGGAGGGTCAAATCCCCTCCCAGCAGCCCCCGGCTGGCCCCGTCTGAGCCACCGCCGCACAGGCCCAGCTTCTGGCTACTTGGGGAGACTTTGCTCTAAGCCAAGCCTCGCAAACTATGGCCCAAGGCCCAAATCCAGCCTGTCAGCTAAGACTGACTGGGTCGTACATTTTTTTTGAACCAGCTGGAAAAATAAGACTAATGTTTTTTAATATTAAATTATATTAAATTCAGCTCTAGCAGGACTGAATGCCAGCCTGTGAACCAAAAGGTCACCAGTTCAAATCCCTGTCGGGGCATATGCCTGGGTTGCCAGCCAGGTCACCAGATGGGGGCGCGCGGGAGGCAGCCGATTTGATGATTCTTTTTTTTCCCTCCCTTCCTCTCGCTCTGAAAATAAATAATAAAATATTCTTTAAAAATTATATTAACATGGACATGGACAACAGGTGGGATTGACTTTGGGGGGAATGGGTGGGTGGGGAGGGGGACAGAGCCGAACAAAAAGGGGATGGATGTAATACAACAACGATAAATTTTTTTTAAAAAATGATATTAAACTCAAAATTCAGTGAGCACTAATACAGTTTGTTGGAATACAGCCACATTCATTGGTTTATATATGGTTTATTCCTGATCCTGTGCTACAGTGACAGAAGCTGAGTGCCTCTGGCTGACAGTACAGCACACACAGCTGAAGATATTTACCTACTATTTGCATCTTGACAGAAAAAGTTTGCCAGTCTCTACTTTAAGCCTCAGGTCCCCTGAACTACATGCGAACTGAACGTGCAAGCTGTACAGAAGTTTCAAAGCCTTCCAGGCAAAACCAAATCATTCTACGTTAAGTAAAAAGGAGCTTCTCCTAAAATGGGATGTTAAATGCAAACCACTGGCTCCCTGCACTGTGTGTGGGGGCCCTCAAGGTCAGGACCTGGACATCTGGAAAAGATGACACCCCCCCAAGAGGTACCCTTTCAGTGGTGAGATGAGCACCAATTCGATTTTGATCAAATTAATTTGATAAAACCACGGGAACATAGGCAAAGGTCCCCAAATACTCTTAGCAAACAAGTATATGCTTAAGTCCAGGCTTCCTCGCTTGTGTGACCTTGAAAAAGCGCCTTCCTCTTAACACCTCCAGTTCTCAATAAGACAGGTTTTCCAAGAAAAATAAATTATACAACTAAGGAAAGACAATGCTTGAATGCACTAATTCTAGTCAATGGGGATTCAGCAATATAAACCAAATTCCTGCATTCCTTGAACTTGATATTTTAGTTTAGGGTGGGGCTAGATAATAAATACCCAAAATACATCAGGTGGTGAGTGGTATGAAGAGAAAAGTGATGGGAGTGCTATTTTATAATCATTACAGGACATGCCTGTAATGGAATACTATGCAGCTGTTGGAAAGAATGCAACACATCTGTATGTACTTGATCTGAAGAGAGCCTCAGGAATAGATTGTTCAGAGGAAAAATCAAGGTATAAAACAATATATAGGGCCCTGGCTGGTAGCACAGTGGATAAGGCGCCGGCCTGCAAACCCAAGGGTTGCAGGTTCGATTCCCCAGCCAGGGCACATAACCAGGTTGCAAACCAGGTCTCTAGTCAGGTCTGGGGCTGGAGGCAGGTGAAACGCAACCATACATGGATGTTTCTCTCCCTCTCTGCCTCTTTCCCTTCTCCTCTTTCTAAAAAAAAAAAAACAATGAAATAATGAAATAAAATCTTTAAAAAAAAAAAAAAAAACCACAATGTATAAAATGTACATTTTATGTGAGGAAGGGGAAGATAGTGAACTTGTATAATGGTAGGTGCCTGCACATGCAGAGAGAAGCACCACAAGTGTTTACCTCTAAAGGGAGGTGGGTGAACTGGACGGCCACACCGGCTGTACAGAACTTGGTAGAAAGTGTGATCCAATTACATAAAGATTACATGCATAGGCACATATAGACACATGCACAAAACTAGGCATGTTAGAGTAAACAGCAAAACATTGCAAGTTGGGGGAGACATTTACTCTTTTACTTGGTATGTTTCTCCACACTGTTGGCTCCATTACTTCTATCATTAAAAAAAAAAAAAAAAAAATTCCACAAGCTAACCCAAGAGGTGAGTACTATTATTCACACTACAGTTGAGAAAATAAGTTCCAGTAGGAGGTGTGGCTGGCCTGGGGTCAAAGGGAAGAGTTGTTTCTGATGGATTCCTTCCCTCCCCACTCCCGACTGCCAGGGTAGGGGAGACAGCTCTGGTGGCTCTGGCTAAGTGGTGTGGGGAGACGTCCTGTCCAGCAGGGCCTCAGCAGTCAAAGGCTCCATAAGCCGGGATCTAGGAAGAGCTCTCTCTCTCCCCTGACTTTCAGGGTGCCATGGCCCTGGGGACGCAAAAGCCAGAAAGGTGGTGGTCTTGGAGAGGATGAATACCACCCTCATTCTGCCCAAGTTCAAGACCTGGGGGTCCTGCTCAGTTTCTGTAAAACCCCAGCATTCCTGCAGTAGCTACTGCTTCCCTGCCTGGCGTGGTGGCTGGATGGCCGCGTCTCAGGCTCCACTCCACCCCTCCCACGGAGGGAAGTAACAATGGAGGTTTGTTTTGGTGGCCAGGCCTCGGCCTGCACGCCTGGATACAGCCTCTCTGAGCCCAGTAGGTCCATCGAACCAAGGATCCTTCTCAGCCTCTACTATTCTGGGGATAGCCGTTACCGGACTGAGTGACTTTGTCACCTCTTTGCCCAGGAGTGACATGGAGAAGGGCTGAGGTTGCAGGTCCCAAGCCAATGCTGCACACACTTCCCCCTTTGTTCCAGGCCTCCCCAGCTCTGCCAGCCTGGGGGAGGCGGAACTGATCCCTGTATCCTTGGAGCCAGAGCAGAGCTCTAGGGACCGGCACCGGGTAAAGCTGAGCTCCCTGAAGTGACAAGCTGATTATGGGGGATTTGGGGCTGACCCAGCTCTGGGGCAAGTAGGGTCAGGTCCCTGAATGGCTTCAGCACGACAAGGATCATCATGGAGATGTTTACACGGCCTGCACACCCAAACTGGCTGCACACAAAGGGTCTTTCCACTTAAAATAGCCACCATCCTAATTTAGGGCCCCTGCTACCACATCCTCCACAGGGTAGCAAACCTCCATTTACAGGGAAGAAACCAAGGTTCTGAGGAAAGCTACGTCCCCAAGGTCATAGTTTTGTGAGGACATGTTTTGTTTCTATTCACAAAAGGGTTTCTGTTGTCAGGTTATGCCTAATCCAACTTTGGGACACCTACTACACCCAGAAAGAACCTGGAAAGTCCTACGGGTCTGGGAATTCCTGCTCATTTGGGTGGGTGAGGGGTGGCACAGAGGACAGGGGTCTGGAGAAGAAAGCATCTTTTTTTTTTTTTTTAACACTGCAGAACATCTCAACTATTTTGTGGCAGCCTTATCTTGAATATATCTCTTTCTTTCTCTGGCCTGTTTTCTCATCTGTCAAATGGAAGTCTGGAGGTCTGGGCCATGTACTAGAAGGTCCCTTCCTGCTCTGACTCTTATGTCATCCTAGAAAGGCTGGCAGCATGTTTTGAGGTAGGTAGTTTATAGTATGTGACCTTGGGAAAGTCATTTTTTATTGGATTGTGACCCATATCGCCTTCACAGTGGGGGCAGGGAGCCACATTAGTTGATCCATCTCTCACCATTGGGTTACTTCTTTTTTTTTTTTTTTTAATATATTTTTAAGATTTTATTATTTTTAGAAAGAGGGGAAGAGAGAGAGAGGCAGAGAGGAAGAGAGACATCAATGTATGGTTGCTTTTCACCTGCCTCCAGCCACAGACCTGACTGGAGACCTGGCTTGCAACCTAGTTATGTTGCCCTGGCTGGGAATCAAACCTGCGACCTTTGGGTTCACAGGCCGGCGCCTTATCCACTGTGCTACCAGCCAGGGCTTGGGTTACTTCTTAAACCAACAACCTGGCAAGCTCCACTGGAGAAGAACTAGAGTTATAATGATTTCCACAATCAAGTGTTACCCATGGCTCATGCATACTAGGGGTCCCCCAAAGCTCTCACTGCCAAAACACCAGACTTTTGGATGGAGCCCAGGTACATACAGGTCACCTGAGGACCAGATAACAACAATGCATCAGGAGAGCCCAAAGAAGCATGGAAGATTTACGGAATGTCTATGGGGACACAGGCATTTTTTTTTTCTCTAATGATGGAAATGACATCTTTATGCAGCTAAGGTAACTGAGCTAAGCTGGAATTCAAAACCACATCTGCAGGACTTTGGAAGCCTATGCTCTTTGCACCACAGAGGGGGGCTAAGGCACCCTGTGGATTTGATTCTTTTGTCTGGAGAGCAGAAATGGTGGAGGACTCGGAGCTCCACTAGGTAGGAGTTCTTCACAAAGGGCTAAAGGGGACATCCTAGAGCAGGGCTCACTCTTACCCACTGTCCAGAACGGAACAACCCCGTGACCCTTTCCTACTTCCTGCTCAGTGAGACTCATCACAGTGAGCCACAGAGGTGGTCACGAGAACAGATGGAAGGCAGATAATTCCCAGTTCCTAAGAGATGAAGAGGAACATAACAGGAATTCCTGCTATTCCATAGAAGGAGTTTTGGAGCCAGACACACCTGGTCTTAAGACCTCAGGCAAGTAATACAATCTCCCCAGGACTCAAACATCCTGCACAAAAGGGCTGTGCTTGCTGATTAATCCTGATAGTATACAGGATGACGTCTAGGTTTAGCAAAAAAAAATAAAACAAAAACAAAAAAACAACTGTTACTGGTGTACCAGTGCACAACACGAACTTGAAAGGGGGTGGCTATTTACTGATAGGGCACAGTCAAAAGTTTGGGGGTTATTGGATGGAAAACACCCACCAGCTACAGCATTTAGAACCAACTGGTATAAGGGCAGCCCTTCAATTTAGGCAAACTCTCCCACCAGCCCAAACTTCAAGAAATTCAAGAAACGCTGTGGTACCCTGACTGTTGTGGCTCAGTGGTTTGGGCTTTATCCTGAAAACTGGGAGGTCACAGGTTCCGTTGCAGTAGAGGAACACACATGCCCAGGTTGCTGGCCAGATACCCCAGTTGGAGAAATGTGAGGGGCAATGGATGGATGTTTCTCTCCCCCTCTTTCTGTCAACAACTGTAAGCATATTATCCACTCAACAAATAAATACCCCAGGTCCTGCATCACATGCTGAATAGGTGGTCTTTACCCTTGAGGAAGTCAAGTTAGCTCTTACACATGGAGAAACTGAGACACAGAGAGGGTTAGTGGCCTGCCAGAGCATTAACATTGGAAGTATTTGGACTTCGGAGTCTCAAATCCTTACTATCAGCACTTCTCATTTGATTTTTATTTTGTTATATCCCGCCGTAATGGCTAACCTATGAATGTTAGGAAATGTGTTCCCCAGGGCGAAGTGGAGCAGGTAGTCAGGATTCACCAAGCATGAAGGAGCCTTTTCCCGCTGAGAGTTCAGCCTGGTGTCAGTCAGGCAACCACTCGGCTCAGCTAAGATTTGGCTTAGTCCCACCGCACACCTCCCCGGCCTACAGGAAGGGGCAGCGCAGAATTCAGTCCAACCCCAGCGATCCAGGTTTAAAAAAAAAAAAAAAAAAAGGTACCCTCGGGTCTTCCCAGAGAGAGAAGTGTACATTTAAGAGGATAAGAGGGGGCTTTTCAAATTAAAAGAGGTGACTTGAAAATATTCTATCTACAAGGGGAAAGATCAGAGGAAGCAAACAATGTTCTGCACACAGGTGGGGCTCAATACATATTCTGGGAAAGACCAGATCTACTTGCGGGGCAAACCCTTTTCCACATGAATTTAAGGAAAAAAAAAAAAAAAGAGAGAGAGAAAGAGAGAGAGATTCTACTTGGGCGGTTGTTTGCCCCCAAGTAAGAGTCCTCAGCCATTCGGAGTTCGAAGTGTCTGGTCCCCAGTCTCCAGTCCCCTTCCTCCGGCCCCACTCCAGGCGGGCGCCCCTTCTCCGACTCCAGCCCCACGGGGCTAAAGGCGACGGCCCCCGGTGTGCGCTCTCGCAAGCCCCACCCAGAAGCACGTTTCCCCACGACTTCGCAAAAGCTTTGGGCCTGCGCTACCAGAAAACAAGGGCCTCAGCGGCCGGCTTCATTTCGTTTAAGCCCAGAAGGGATGAGTCCCGGCCTTAAAAAAAGTATCCTCCGCGTTAAAGGTACACACGAGGCGGCGGGTGGCTCGGAACCCAGGAACGGGGAACGTCGGGTGCGTGGCTGGCAGAGGGTCCCGCCTCCTCCGCACGCCGCTGGAGCCGGGCAGGGCCGGGCCGGGCCGGGCCGGGGGCTCGGCCCGCTCAGCCAATGGATGAACCCAGGAGGAGTCCTCCTGCTGGAGATCGAGAGAGACGTGCCCGGGTGCTGGGGCCCCGGAAGCCAGCTCCTGAGGACTCGCGCCAAATACGCCCCCGGCACCTTCGTACGCGCCTGATCCCGAACCCATGCTACCCCTAAGCTACCCATTTGTCCCCCGCTCCCCTGCTCTAGGCCGGCGCTCCCCCCCACCGCTCAGAGCCGTGCGTTGCCCACGGCGGGTGAACCGCGCGGCCGGGCTGCGGGAGTTTCCAGGCTCTGCTGCTTACCTTGCTGCTGGGCTCCATTATTCTGCTCTCAGCGCCGGAGGCTCTGGCTCCAACGGGTGCGCGGGCGGGTGGTTCGCGTCCCCACACTCCTACTGCTAGTGAGACTCTCCTGTCTCCTAGGATCCCGGGTCTTGCTCCACCAAGCTACCTCCACGGTTTATAGGACCCTAGTCAGGCTGGGATAGTTGGGGTGTGGGGGGGGAAGGGGCGTGGCTTGACACGTCAGAGGCGGGGCTGCAAGGGAGCGGGGACACATGTGAGGGAAGGAGTGAAAGAAAAGCAGGAATGAATGAACAAATGAGCAGTTAGTCTGTTTCCTGCCAGATTTTTTTTTTTTAACAAAAATACTCTATTTGTTTAAAAAATTGATTTTAGAAAGAGAAACATTGACTTGTTGTTCCACTTATTTATACATTCATTGGTTGGTGCTTTTATGTGCCACTGACCAGGGATCAAACCCCCAACCTTGATGTATGGCTAGGATGTTCTAACCAACGGAGCTACCTGGCCAGGGTTCCAACCAACTCTTCTAGCCTTTCCTCAAGTGCCTTTTGGGTTTCACCACCTCCCTGCTCAGTTTCTAGTCTACGGTGTATGCCTCTTCCCGGCTGTGGGAGTGCCCTACGCAGGCCATGAGTCTTCTCACTCAATGTCAGGCATCTTTTCCTTCTCCAGGCTGGCCGTGTGCTGGCCACGTCCCTACCGACAGAGGCGTGTGAGCCGGATGCTAGCCACAGGGAGCCCCCCACGCTGCAGACGCTGCAAGAAGACGCACAGGAACACTGAGTTAAGGGTTCAAGGTACAGGAATTAGAATGAGCGCAGGAGCAGAATTTAGTTCACAAATGTAGTAAAGAGCCTCAGGGAAGGAGGAGGGCATGACCAGCAGGGTTCAGAAGGCTGACCATGAATTCACCAGGTGGACCAGAGTGACGGTCATTCTTGGCAGAGGGAAGAACATCTGCAAAGCTAAGACAGAAAGTAATTGCTGAAGGGAGACGCTAGACCCCGCTCAGACTACTGAATCCCACCTCTGCTATTTACTTGCCAAACATCCCTGAGCAAATCCCTTCTCTCTCTCAGCCTCAAGACAACATTTGTGCCATGACTGGTGTGGCTCTGGGGGTTAGGCATCATTCCACAAACTGAAAGGTTGCGGGTTCCATCCCTGGTCAGGGCACATTCCTGGGCTGCAGGCCAGGTCCCAAGTTGGGGGCATGCAAGAGGCAACTGATCCACCTAGTGAACTTCTATTGTTTCTCTCACACAATGAAGTTTCTCTCCCTCTCTCCCCCTTTTCCTCTCTCTAGAAATAAATAAAATCTTTTTTCTTTTTTTTTAAGACCCACATGTGTAGCATATAATAATTCCCCCCCTGCATTGGCTAGAGTAAAAAATGGGTGTGTAAGATTAAAGTTTATCCAAAGAAATAGTACGAATTCATGGTGTCAGAAATTCAATCTAGTCCCCTGCCTGTTGTCTTAGTGGCCCTTGAAGACAAAGCAGAGTGGCCAAACAACTTTACCTCGGCCAGGTCACACCATACCTACCCAAGCAGACCCACATTCCGTGGTTGAAATTCCATTTCTAGGAGGTTCACTATAAAAGTTTTATGGCTCTGAAGGCTCCTGTTTAGAGGGACAGCCATCAGAAGCTATTGATCCTGGACCAGAGATTAGATGCTTAGGGGGCTAGTCTATTTTGGAGGTGGCTGAGACCTGTGAAATAGGATTTCACCCCAACAAAAGAGAACACCAAAGGGAGTAGCATCTGAGCCTGGAGGTTTGGGGGTTGGTAGGGGAGGGGAGAGCATAAGCAAATAAGTGCCTCGAAGTGGGTCGTGAAAGTGCAGCGTAAGCCAGAGAGCCGGGCTAAGTAGTCATATTGACTGAGTGTTGGAGGTTGGGAGAGAGAGAAGATGGGGAAATTTGAGTGAGAGAAGAAGCTGAAGAGGTGGGGTCACAAAAGCCCTCACACGCCAGGTATAATAGGAATCTGTGGGCAGCGGAGAGCCATGGAGGACTTCTGAGCAGAGGAAGGATCTGAGGAAAGCTCAGCCTCCCCTCAAGTCTACCCTACCCTGAAGCTTTAAAAAGGCGTGAAGAGGGCTGGGGAGTGGCCCCCTTCCCAAGCTGCGCTCACAGTAGCCGCTTTGTTTCCCAAGGCTGCCTGTAACCCAGGAATTTGGGATTTGACTGGGTCTAATTTCAAGCAATTCCAGCTCTAGCCGCTGGGGAGGAAAAGAGGTTTCTGAGACTGGTAGGGAGGTTCCAGGTGGCGAGGCAGATGCTTGCAAACTAGCGCGTGCCTAAGGGCACGCACTGGAGCGGGGGCGGCCCCGGCGGCGCACAACTGGGTCCTAGCGGCTCCGTCCTGCGCCTCCCGAGTGAAGCCGCCCGGGAAAAGGCCTTTTTATTTTATTTTAGCTTTTTTAAAGGCAAGCGCCCCTGGCAGTCAGGAGAGAAGGCTTGCTGAGTCAACTACTGCTGATGCCAGGGGCCGGGCGTGTGCGGGGTGGGGGGTGGGGGGGTGCGGTAGTCCCCCATCCACGGGTTGTTTTGCAACTCCGACCCTTCCAGGCTGCAGGTAGACACGGCGCTGGACTTCGGGAAGGCCTGTTGGGCCAAGCGGAACAGGGTATTTTTGTGCGTGTTTAATATTTTCATTCTCGTTTGTACACCTATTCACAACGCCAGCTCCCAGAGAATTTCCCGGCTTTCCTTCTTATCTTTTCCCCCGACCCCCATCTCTTCTCCCCAACCCCTGCAAGCTCTCATTGGGGCCACCACTCGTTCGCTGATACTGGGGCTATTGACGGAGCATACCCCTCTGTTCTCTCCTGCGCACCAGGCTTGTTTGTCCAACTGTCTCCAGGACAGCCCTCTGCAGGTCCCACAGGGCACGCCCCATGTTTAAATGTAAACACATCTTCCCCCATCCCTTGTAGTCCCGGTCCGAGAGATAGGTCCTCTAAGCGCCAAATTACTGACCTCCTTCCCCCGCTTCCCTGCCCCCAGCTTTAACAGGACTCAACAGGGCATTGTCACTAATTCCATCATGTAAAATTTTGGTATTTTGTCATCATGGGTTTTTTCGTTCTGCATTAATTTTGACTCTTAGAAAATATTGCATAAAAAGCATTATTTATCTTGATGACTTGAGTTTCTGGCTCCACCACCCCCCTCCCTTAAATCCTAACTTGGGAGGTGAGTGCCTCACCTGCCACACCCTAATCCTGACTCTACTGGTAATGTTTAGTAATAGTGCTGGTTGCATGGGTGTATTCAATTGGTCAACATTCATCGAGTTGTACACTTCCAATTTTTATACTTTTCTGTATGCACATTATGCTTCGATTTAAAAAAAATATTTTTCACTTAAACGAAAATCTCACTGTGGGTCCAAGAGAATGTCTGCTGTCTGCTTCTTCTAGCTAGCATCCCAGCATCAAAAAACAATATTTAGCACACGTTAGGACTCAGTACTTATTTGTTGAATGAATGGATACAATATTATTTAATTTAACCTCCACAAAAAAACTATGAATATTTTTCTCTCCTTTTTCTTTTCTTTTTTTCTTTCTCTCCTTTTTCTTAAAGGAAGCACTGAGATTCACAGAGGCAAAGTAATTTGCCCAAGATCACATAGGCACTAGGTTTGAGTTCTAGCACCTCCATTAAACTGCCTGTTAATTAAACTGCCTGTCCATTAAAAAAATAAACTGCCCTGGCTGGCAGGACTCAATGAGTTCAGCACTGGCCTTTGAACCACAGGTCACCAGTTCATTTCCCACTCAGGGCACATGCGTAGATTGCAGGCTGGGTCCCTATTTGGGGGCATGCAAGAGGCAACCACACATTTAAGTCTCTCTCTCTCTGCCTTCCCCTCTTTCTAAAAATAAATAAATAAATAAACAAAACCCTGGCTGGTGTGTGGCTCAGTGGGCTGGGAGTTGCCTTGGATTCCCAGTCACGGTACATACCTGGAGTGCAGGCCAGGTCCCTGGTTAGGGACCAGCAAGGCAACAGATTGACACATGGATGTTTCTCTTCCGGTCTTTCTCTCTCCCTTCCCCTCTATCTAAAAAATAAATAAATAAGCCTTGGCTGGTGTGGCTCAAGTGGATTGAGTTCAGGCATGTGTACCAAAAAGTTGCTGGTTTGATTCCCAGTCAGGGCACATGCCTGGGTTGTGGGCCAGGTCCCCCACTGGGGGCATGCAAGAGGCAACCATCGGTGTATGTCTCGTACATTGACGTTTCTCTCGGTCTTTCTCCCTTCCGTCCCTTCTCTCTAAAGATGAAAAAATAAGACCTTTTTTTAAATAAATAAAAACTAAAAAAAATATTTTACAATTAGTTGAGCTATATCTTTCCTTAGATAATGACTTCCTTGGGGCCTGGACTCAGGCATTTCTGACTTCTGTCTACCAGTTAATTATGGGTTGGCCAAAAAGTTTGGTTTTTTTTTTCCTGTAAAATAAAAGACACATTTTTCATTTTTACCAGTAACTTTACTGATTCAGATATTTTGAGTATATCAGTTCAACATTTTTATATCATGCATATACCTGCATGGTATAAATTTGATTGTTCTCAGTCTAAGTCTCAATCTGATCACTATCAACTTCAACTGGTCTATCTGACCATGGAGCATTGTCCAGTGAGAAATCTTCAGCATGAGACCTTGAAAACTACTTTTGATATGCTTGATCAGTCACAGCACTTTCTCCATACACTGCCCAAATCTTTTTGCAGTTCAGTTGTGTTTTTACCTTTCTTGAAATAATAAAGCATAATATGCCAAAATGTCACTTATTTTCTTCCATCTTCAATATTAAAATAGCTACATAAAAATTCACCAACTTTAATTGTTTTTAGTTTTAATTTATTTTTAGAGGTGAAGAGAGGGAGAAAGAGAGGGGAGAGAAATATCATTGTACGAGAGATATATACACATCAATGGGCTGCCTTCCACCCCTCCCCCACCCCCCCACCCCCACCTCCCCACCCCCGCAACTGGGGACCTGTCCTGCAACCCAGGCATGCGCCTGACCAGGAATTTAACTGGCAAGCTTTCTTTTCCCGGCCACCACTCAATCTGCTAAGCCATACCTGCTAGGGCTGATTAGGTTTTTCATTTTTGCATTTGTTTGTGTTTAATTCATGCTGATATGGCAGCTGTCACAATACAATCTGTAATAAAATTATTTCGAATGAAGTTAAAGACAACTACACACTATTAGAGCCATCTAATGAAAAAAGAAAAGCCCTCAACAAACTTTTTGGCTGACCCCATACTTAGCGCAAGGAAGAGGCTATAAATGTTTACTAAATAAATGAAGCAAAGAATGGATGAATGAGGCCAGCAGTAATATGTGGTAGAGAGAGCATGGTTTTGGAGACAGATCTGCTCGCTGTGTTTCTGGAAATATTACTTAGCCTTTCTGAGTCTCAATTTCCCCAACAATGAGGGCAAGACCAACAGTGAAATGGGAATAATATCGGTACCTCCCTTAAAGATTTATTGAGAATATGAAGGAGAAAATGACTGTTGGGTAACTGGCATATAATAGATATTTGAAAAATTATAACTATTATTATTATTATTTCTAGTGTTTTACATGTTCAAAGCCTATGTATATCAGGGTGGCAGGGATCTACCTCTTTCAGTTTCCATGTATTGTTTCTGGGGGTCTCTGGAGGAAGAACAAGGGGACCTGATGCAGCCCATGGGAGCTTTCTCCCTCAAGCTCCTAGAGATGGCAAATGGTACAATAGCACCAAAAGCCTGACTTTGTGGCCCAGCCCCTCACTCACTGGCAGCGGTGCCACTTTTGATGAGTTACTTCTCTCTGTGAGCCTCTATTTTCTCTCTGTAAGATGGGGCTCAGGATAAGCTCGATCATGTGGGGCTCCGGGGAGGATCCAATGGCATGTCCCTGGGTCTAACACACAGTAGGTCTGAGGAATTGACTTGCACTCTGAGGTGGGGGAGAAGAGAATGGAGACAGGGTCTCAGAGACCCTGAGAAGACTGATGGACGTCAACCTTCACAGAGTTGTTTGTAACTGTCCCTAAAGGAAAGCTACCAAAATATTCGTCAATATCAAATTGGTTAAATCAACGATAGACCATTTATTGGCCAGCCATTGAAATTCAGGCTGGGAAGAGAAGGCTCATTATAGGTTAAGAGACAAAGCAAGTGATGTCCTGAATTATGTGCGTTGATACAACCAGGCTTGCTCAGTTTTTCCACATGAGGGCTTGTCTTGGAACTTAATGCATCCATTCTCATCTACGCCCTGAGCATGGAGAACTCTTGAGGTGAACTCAACTATCTCCTGGTCCTGATTCTGTTTCTATACAGGAGAAGCAGAGTAGCTCCCTTTGGGGGCCAACTGAGGGTCATAGAGCACCAACAAGGTGACAGAGCTCACCTGTGTGTGAGGGTGGGGCTGAGGAAGGGGTATGAGTCACACAGGCAAATACGTGTGTCCATTAAAAATGTTGAATAGAAATATACACATGTTGACATGAAAAGAAAGTCAAGACTGTTTTGAATGAAAAGAAAAAAAGTTACCAATAGTCCATTTATCACATTTTAAAAAGCAAATATGAGCCCTGGCCTGTGGCAAAGGGGATAAGCGCCATCTGCAAACCCAAACGTCGCTGGTTCGATTCCCAGCCAGGGCACATAACCAGGTTGCAAGCCAGGTCTCCAGCCAGGTCCGTAGCTGGAGGCAGGTGAAAGGCAACCATACATTGATGTTTCTCTCCTCTTTCCCTCCCTCTCTAAAAATAATAAAAATAAAATCTTTTAAAAAAGCAAACATGCATACGTAATATAATTAAATTTCTATACATGTACATATGCTAAATGATCATTGGAATTATAGGTGGTAGAATTAGGGGTAACTTATTTTCTTCTTCTGTAATATCTACATTTTTCTGATTTTTCTCTAATAAGTATCAATTGAGTTGTAATAAAACAGTAACTCTTACCTCACAGGGCTTCAGCATGTGTTAACTAAGACATTTATTCACTTTATTCAGTGACTACTTATTAAGCACCAGTATGAGACAGTTTGTAAAAGCTACACAATGACCAGCGATAAAGACTCGATAATTGGGGTCACCTCAGGCCCTGCCTTCCAGAAGTGCAAAAAAGCCTGGCTGCTCAGACAGGTGCTTTGTGCTCTACTATTCTCTCGTATGTTCTGAAAATCTGGGAAAGGCAGACAATGGGGTGTTCCAGCCGTCTATTGCTGTAGCATAACTATGCCAAAACGTAGTGGCTTCGAACAGCAATGATATATTGTGTCTTATCATTTTGCGCAGTTTTGCTCCCGATGGTGCTACTGAGATATTTATTGATGCAGTTACATTCAGCGAGATCCTTGGCTGGGGCTATTCTCTCCACCTGGTGTCACATCTCCTCTGTCTCCAGCAGGATGGCCTGGTCTTCCGTACAGCATGGTGGCTGCACCCAAGTGGGAACATTCCAAGACAAGCCCTCATGTGGGAAAACTGAGCAAGCCTGGTTGTATCAATGCACATCATTCAGGACATCACTTGCTTTGTCTCTTAACCTGTAATGAGCCTTTTCTTCCCAGCCTGAATTTCAATGGCTGGCCAATAAATGGTCTATCGTTGATTTAACCAATTTGATATTGATGAATATTTCGGGAGCTTTCCTTTAGGGACAGTTACATACAACTCTGTGAAGATTGATGTCCCAAGAACTAGGTGCAAGCCCTTGGAGGAGGATGACAGGGTCAAAGGACAGGGGCATTTTTAACTTTGCCAAATCATTCTTCAAAACCATAGTACGTGGCAATTCTACCAGTTGTGACAAAACCCACCCTTTTTGCAATCCTGGATATGTTTATTTTTTTAGTTCTTTGTCAGTGGGGTAAGTGGAAATAGTATCTCATCATTGTCTTCGAAACAGAGAATATTAAAAGTTGCCCACAAGCAAATGTTAAGGAGAGTTCCTGTTTCCTTGGAAGCAGCCCTGTGGCATCAGCAGGAACAAGGCAAATAGGGGCTGTGTGTGGTGTAACATCTCTCTGTCCACGGACTTCAGGCTGCCGAAAAAGGGGAACAGCTCTGACAGCTGAGCTTCTGGCTGTGGAGACAAGGTCACTGTGTCCCCCTCAGTACAGTTGACTGGGGCAAGCCTTCTGTTGTCCTGTCTTGTGTCTGAGGGTTTTCCAGTGGGCACAGGGCATAAGGCCTCACCTACTGCAGTCATATACCTACCTTGACTCTGGTCTTGTTCCCTCTGACCCACTGGTGCTGAGGTCTGGGCCTGACCAGCTATGATCTGATGAGAATTGTAAGGAGAGGTGTTTAAAGTGAGACCCTGCCTGAGATTAGGCCTTGGCTTTGAGCAGCCAGAGCCATTCCATATGGCCTCAAACACTCATGAGCTGGGGACACCTTCCATTGGGGAAGTGGGATTTCAGAACTCAGAGCCAGCTCTGTTTCTAACTATCTGTGGAGGAAGCAGCGAAGCCTTTCTGAGCCTCAGTTTCTTTATCTAGAATATGGGGGTGTAGAGCTCTCAGGATTATTATGTGCTTCCTCCGTGTTGGAGACTTGTGATCCTCACAGTACCCTATCATGTGGGTATCCTGCTCACTTTACAGATGAGGCAAAGTGAGAAAGAAAATAACTTGCCCAAGATCACACTGCAAATAAGTAGCAGCCTTGGAAGTGAGCTCAAGCCAGTTTGGAACCAAAACCCACACAAACTCCTTCTGCAGGCTTTGTAAAAGGTTGGATGAGGGAAAAAACACTTTAAAAAGTTCCGCAACTTCTGATGCGTTAAAGGATGCCTGCAACGGTAGCACAGTGTATAAAACCTGCAATCACCCAGCTGGATGGTTAATTAGAGCTTTTCTCAGTATAGGGGTTGGCTGGCTGGGGACCCTCCTTGGGGAGCTCAATTTGCCACTGGAGTCCCCCAGGAAAGTGCCTGATTTCACAGCTACGATTCTGCTGTAGTTTGCTCTCTTCACAGAGGCTCCCCATTAATGCTCCCATGTATTTATGGAAATAGAGGGTGCTGGGTACCCTTTACATGCATCTACGCCTTGTTGCAGTCAGTTCTCACGACTCTGTGTGGTGGATACTGCTGAGATCCTCCTGTTCTTTGGATGAGCACAGGCAGGTTAGATGAGCCCCGGGGTGGCAGAGCTTGGTTCTGGGATGACTTGGGATCCCACCCTCTTAATCAGAGCCTAGCAGTGAGGCGCTCGGGGCCGGACCACCAGAGTTTATAAAGCTTCCTACCTGTAATCATCAGAGCCTTCTTCTCAGCCCTGGAAGGGAGCCAGGGCGGAACACTTTTGGTCTCTCCGATGGGGAAGCCGGGGCTCAGAGGGAGGAAGAGGCTTGCTGCCTCCACCACCACAGCTTGTTCCACGGGGATGCTGGATGGGGAAGTGAAGGGGAAAAGTTTGCTAATGGTGCTGGACTTCTGCCTACCAGCTGAACCTTGGCCAAGGATGGCCTGGATGTTCCTTTCTACAGAACTCAAGGTGGGGCCGACTGGGTGGGAGTGAGATCAGAGGGCAGGCGAGGGCAGGGAAACTGGGGGGCAGGTCTCTGGAGGATTGTAGAAGAAGGAAAGCAGCCCGGAACAGGTCAAAAAGGGACTTTTAAACAAGTGCCACATGGAATGTGGAGCTGGGGGATCAGAGGTTCTTAAACAAATCAGAATATGACAATGATGACTTTGGACAGGTAGTTCCCTGCACTTCAGTGTAGGGTAAAAGGCCCAAAGCACCATGGTAAGACCATGGTATCAGGAGCCCTACCTGCTTAATCCCAGCTCTGCCACTTTCACTGTGACTGGAGCAAGAGAATTTGCCTCTCTGGGCCTCAGTTTTCTCACCTGTCCGGTGGACCTGGTAAGGACAGTACCCATTGTTGCAGGTGTTGTGAGGATGTGAGGGCCCAGTAGCATACGCAGAGGTTTCCTGCAGGCGTTTCACCGAGTCAGCCTCTGCAGGGATAGG
This sequence comes from Noctilio leporinus, assembly GCA_004026585.1. NCBI lineage: Eukaryota > Metazoa > Chordata > Mammalia > Chiroptera > Noctilionidae > Noctilio > Noctilio leporinus. The sequence goes on along the minus strand of PVIW01003455.1, from coordinate 77,504 downwards.
CCGCATTGAAATACCAGCCTCAGGTCTCTAGATCTGAGCAAGAAGAGCTTGAGAAGGTGGGGATGCGGTGAACAGCCTTCTGATTCCGAACCCCCGCTTCTCACACCTCTCCAGGGGAGCCCTGCACTCTGATGGCCACATTTGTTACTGCTCTATAACTTTCTCTCCGCAGGAAGGACAACCTTCCTACCATCCATCCATCCATCCATCCATCCACCTACCCCTTCATCCATCTGTCCATCCATCTATTAATTCATCCATCGTTTTATTCATTTGACAAACAGTTTTTGAACTCCCCCACCATGTGCCGGGCATGGGGTGGGGTCCTGGAGGAATAGTGATGAGTAAAGCAGATACTCCACACCCCTTACAAAGCTTTCTGTCAGCCCTGGCTTTCTCAGTTGCTGAACATGGAGTATGGCTAAGTACAAGGAAGCTAGGATTGGGAACCCACCCCAGGGGCCTTGGACAAGGTTGCAGCGGGGAGCACTGGTCCGACCTTCAGGCTCTGTGGCTTCCAGGCCCTCCTTGGGGTGCCCCCTGCCGTGAGGGCCCTGGCGCCCATGGTAGTCATGAGCTGTGCAGCCATTGCCCCCATGTCCATCCCCAAAGAAGGCAACAGCCTTGAGTAAGGCCTGAGCAACTCTTCCCAAGGGGAGGGTCGAGGAGTATTTCCTCACAGGCGTACCAGAAATAACAAACAAGATGAAATGACAGGGATTCCAGGAATTTCAGAGCACGCGGCTCCAGTACAGGATGAAGCCACATGGAGAGATGGGCTTGGAGCCCACTGGGGTCACTTCCTGGCCTCCCTCTTGGAGCCATCTCCTTGCGTCTTCATGCTTCTGGTCTCTTGCTTTATCATGATGCATCTTCCCCTGTGGATTTTGCTGTTGCACCTCCTCATCATTATTCATTCATTGTGGGTAAGGTGCTAGCCATTGGGAATGAAGCCATAGGCAGAATATGGCCGTACAGGGAACTCCCAGTTGGGAGGGGGAAGAAACCCATAGAGACAACACTAATAACATGTTATTATTATGATTATTGCCACCACAATGTGCACAGGGTGTTCTAAACCCGGGGAAGAGCCAGGGGAAAGCTGATTCTTGATGAAGGAATAGAAATTTGAGGAAAGCTTGGAGCACAGAGGACAGTAAGTGTAAAGGAGGAATAAAAAGATAGTTTGCAATGGCTGAAACCATTGCAAAGGTTCAAAGGACAGGGAATGTTCAAAGGACAGCAGGAGTAGAGGCGAGAGAGGTCAGAGGTGCAGTCCAGGAAGGGCTTGAATGCTGGCTAAGGAACTAGAACTTTCTGCTGTAGGCAGTGGGGAGCTATTGGAGGATTGTGAGCAGGGATGGGTTACTGTCAGCTTTGCACCTTAGGATGAAGTATAGGAGCGCTTTGGAGCGGGGGGGAGGCTGGAGAAGCCAAGCAGCAGCCAGTAAGAAGACCAGACATAATCCAGGTAGGGAAACCAAGCCTAATCTAGGTCAGGGCAGGTCACTAAGCAGGTATGAGCACCTCTGGACATAAGAACAAAGGTGGGTATGGGGCAGATGAGCCACAGAGCTGGCTCCTCTCAAGGCAGCTTGGTATTTCCACATCAAAGAGAGGCTGAGGCAGGCAGGAACTCCAGGAACTCCTGGGCTTTGGGCTTTGATCAGGGTGAAGGTCAACAGATGCAGCTGGGTCTTTGCCTAGAGACAAGAGGTCCATAGAAGGACCCCAGCCCAACAGAGGAATCAGGGCAAGGCCTGGCCCTGGGGAACAGTTCCCACAAGCTGAGCAGAGTGTCGGGTGGAGCCCTGGTCCTGAAGGGAGAAGAAGCTACAAGGCAAGAGGAGCAGAGGATACCTGGCTCCAGCACCTTTCTGTCCTGGCCCATCTCCCTTCTGTGGCTACATGTGAAGATGGGCTATGGGGGCACGTGGGTACTATTTTCTTGCCCTCTCAGATGGTACTCTTCTGAGGCTCCTCATCTTGACCCCAGTTACCATCTGCTCCTGACCTGGGGACCCGAAGTGTGCAGCTGGCTCATCCTGCACGGATGAGCTGGGCTCCACCTTTCCAGGCTTTCCAGGTGCCTTTGGGAGTGTGCCCACCTCACCAGCTCCCATCAGAATACAATCACAAGATGATGGGCTCACTGCCTAGAGCCCATTTGACTAGTTCACCACCTGTACAATGAACATTTCTTTCAGTACCCACAGTTTGCCAGTCCCTGGACTGAGAGCTGGACTTACAAGGTTGAATCAGACTTAGTCCTTGTCCTAGGGGATTCACGGTACAGTGGGGACAGACACTTTTCACACAACACCATCTATTACAACACAACACAGTTTGACATGACTCAACCCAACACATCTCAGATCTAAGGTCTGTTTCATAGACCCCTGACCTGGAAAGAGGGACAGCTCATAGGCCAAAGGGATGTGAGGGCCTTAAGCAGGGAGGGGAGTGCTTACAGGAACATGGCAGTAGAGAGTAGAGAGAAAGAGGTTCCATGGTCAGGATATCTGGCTTCAGTCCTGCTATTGTATGTTTGGTCTGATGACTTACTGCTCTGTGCCTCAGTCTCCACATCTGCAAAATGGAGAGAACAATGTGTATCTCATAGGGTTTAAGAAGTCATGGATCTTGAGAAAGAAGAACAAGGTAGGAGGAATCACAATACCGATTTCAAACAATACTACAAGGCTACTGTCATCAAAACAGCATGGTACTGGCATAAGAATAGACATAGATCAATGGAACAGAATAGAGAGCCCAGAAATTAACCCAGGACTCTATGGTCAACTAATATTTGACAAAGGGGGAAGGAACATCCAATGGAGCAAAAACAGTCTCTTCAACAAATGGTGTTGGGAGAACTGGACAGCAACATGCAAAAAGATAAAACTAGACCACCAACTTACACCATACACCAAAATAAGCTCAAGATGGATAAAGGATTTAAACATAAGCAGAGCCACCATAAAGGTCCTGGAGAAAAATATAGGCAGTAAACTTTTGGATATCCTACACAAAAATATGTTTACTGATACTTCACCAAGGGCAAAGGAAATCAAAGAACGAATCAACAAATGGGACTATATCAAATTGAAAAGTTTCTGTTCAGCTAAAGAAAATATCAGCAAAATTCAAAGGGAACCAACTGTATGGGAAA